>JANHFR010003394.1:104584-118762 GCA_032468015.1 Mimophis mahfalensis
TGTCTTGGCGACGTTTCAATGAGGTCACACTCATCATCTTCAGGCTGGTGTCTTCAGCTTCTTGCTTCTGGGAGCAAGATTAGCATGAGCTAATAGAAACATGGCCTTTGGCCTTTTTCTTTTTATTCATCAGGAATGGGGATCCTATGATTCTCCGGTGTTCTTGTAAATACCATAATTCTTCCTACCTTGCCAGTTATAACTTATCACTTACATCTTTAGAAGTTTACCAATCTCCAGCTATTATTTCAGGGATATATAAGATCACCAGTATAAGCCTTTGATTAATAGCTGCTATTTTAACTACTCAAGAAAGTGACTAAACATGAAACTGGTATGACTCAGGATATACTGTATATACCGGTATACATACAACCCATGGACTTTAGTTGTAGCAATCTCAGCGCCTACAAGTAAAATGTTGTACAGAATCTGCTATTGGAAAACCTCCACTTTTATTTTAGGAAAGAGCAAAAGTGGCTATGCCTCTTTAGGTGAGGTTTCAAAACATGTGGCTGTTAACACGCACAAAAACAGATTCCAGTTTTACTTAGAACAGGGAAAGGCAGCTTTCAATTCTGCAGAATCCAGTTTTTGTTTCACTAATACCAGAGGCCAACAGTTGAACAAAAGATGTTATATACACAAAAAGATGCCAAAGCCCCTCTCTCATTATCTGATAGCAATAATACATGGATTCCAAATTTTCTACCCTGAAATCATTTTCTGATTAGCCTTACTGTTTTCATTTCAACAGTTGCAGTTCTTAGCATTTCTCCTGCTAAGGCTCTGCTTGTTTTGCCCTGCATTACCTGGTTCTTACAGGTAAATCTATCCATGCACGATGCAGCCAGGTGGACTTGTTTAGAATCTAGCTTGCTGCAGAGCGTGATGCTGATAATGGCTGAGGGGGGTTGATTGGGTCAAGGTTATCAAACTTTTTTCTGCAGCCAAGGGGAGCCAAGAGACTCTGAGCGTCCACACTCCTACTCCAGAACCTTAACCACCACACCACACTGGCTTTCTTCATTTCAACAGTGAGATCAACAGCATTAGGCTGAGCAACAAGCTATGGTAAGAGTGGAGAGATCATTTTGTTCTTGTTAAACAACTGGGAATCAGAACTCTTTCCCCTTTTGGTTGCAAAATCTGGGTGTTGAATTCTTAACAGGGTTGCAGAAACAAGGGCTATCTGTTGTGAGAAAATCCAACACATTTCTAATCACCAGGGAAGCTTTTTAGAAGTCTGCTGAGTGAACATTGTGGTGGCATAGAAAGGTGATCTGTAAGCCATTAATAAACTGTAATTAAATAACCTCACAGAAAAGGTAGGGTTTCTCTGTGTTAGATTTTTTTGGGGGGGTGGGTGTACCTCCAGCGAGAGCTACCCTGTGAGAGTTTTTAAAGGAGCTACCATCAAACTAAGAGGTACAAAATCTAAATCCAGATGAACTTTGAAACACAAAGTTCTCGCACCCCAAACTGTATAGAGAACCTAGCAATGCAGCCAAACAGCTAAGTCCTTACCGTCCACTGCTACTTGGGTAACTGAGCTGTTGCCGCATCCAGTTAAACTGCTTCTTCATCATCCTGTGGGCCAAGCTGAAATAGTACCACCAAGGCAGGAAAACAAGCCAGAGGCTTTAGTACCTCCTCAGTACAAGCCAGCTGCACTTGCTGCCATCCGTTGCTCTCTCTCCCCGCCTTCACTGCAGGCTTCTTCTTGTCACTTCCTTGTCATCTTCTAGTTTGACCTCCTTTTTCTTCTCCACCTATCCTCCCTTTGTGTCTTTATGCCTCTCCTCCCAATTCTACTTCCTTCTCATGGTTTCCCCTTCCACTAATGAGCTTTACTCATCTTTTTCTGGGTGCTGCTTTACTTTTTTTTTTTTACACAAACTTTCCACCTTCCTAATTCTTTTACTCCTTCTAGCCTCTAACATCACCTTTCCTTGTGCTTGTCAGGTAAAATCGGCGGTTGTTTCTCCGAGTTCCTGTCACCACCCCTTAAAAAAAAAACACACACCAATAACTTCAGCCAAGTCTTAAAGGGGAAATATGATTACAGCAAACATGAAACAAGGCAGAACAAGCTGATCTGCAAGCACTTCCTACTTTCTTTCTGCTTTTCTTTCTCCAGTGCTTAATAGTGTATGTTTGACACATTAACATAAAGGTTTGTGCAAAGATGACAGCCCGTTGATTAGAATAGGAGGCAAAATGAGCCTGCGTGTTATCCGAATCATGATTAATTAAATAAGCCATCATATCTAGGTTCACACAATATGCTGTATTAAGGCTGACCAAGCTTCCTTATGGCTTAGCATACTGTGTGAACGGGCCAGAGGAAAACCAGCTATAAAATACACACTCATGCATATCTGACTTACAAGTGCTCCCAAAAGAATCTCAAATAGATTTGATCAGTATTACCTATAGGCAAAGACAAATGGGTTTTTCAAAGGCTTGGACCTCTTCAAGCAAAGCTGATAACGTGCAGTGAGTCCAACTATTTAGTTGTGGCCACAAAAATAAAATATCCATAATGATAAATGGCGATATTCTGCCTTTCTGGAAATTTTCAGCTGCATCCTGCATCACCACTACAGATTAACCTCTGATGCCGAAAGAAAGTAAACATCAGAACAAAAACTCCTCTTAGGACATGTAGATTCTAAAGCGTGCAAGACACAGCATTCTGTTGCATGCTGATATTACACTCATGCCCACTGATTTATTCTTCGTCATATCTAGTTTTGGAGACTGAATGCTGTTACCAACACCTTCTCAACCACAACGGCTGAAAACGTGGGGTTTTTTTAAAAGCAAAGCCTCCATAATGAAACCATGAATATGCCATGCTGGCCTCTTCGATACTTGTGGAAGTAGGTAAATAAATGGTACAACTTTGTAATGCGTGTTTTTTCAACTTCATCTTTTCATGCTTTTTTAAAAAAAATCCACTCCATTCCTATGAATACGAAGTCACATGAACCAAATTTAAAATCTTTCAAATGTTTCTGTAATTAATTTTTACAGAATTTTTACAGAATTTTTCTTTTGTCTGATTCAGGCAGGTATTTAAACATGAGTTTACCTATCAGTTTTCAACAGGAATACAGAAATAAGATACAGATGTAAAAATATGTGAAATCAGTATGCCAAAGTTTAGGCACCACCAAGCTGTATGTCTCAAAGAATCCCTAAATGAACAGAAGCTGAAACAAATACAGCTTTACCCTACTTTTTACATAGCGTTATTTAGATTCAAACTAAGAAATTAGTGAATGTGAAAAATGCAAGTTTAGATATCCTTTTAGTTACTTTGTTGTAGCACCATTTTTTCCAGAAAGAACCACTTCCAAATGCTGAATCATGTTGATCAATGGTGCCTTAGTATTTGCACAGAACAGTATAGGCATGTATTGAAATGTAGACACACATGTCCACATACCCCACGTTGATTATAGTAACAGATTCACAACTGATAAAAGATGCTCATTTCAAATCATTTGGTTATGAAATTCAGTGTTACAAGATATGATTGTGGCCCGTAGTCTTTTTTTAAAAAGTTAAGAACATTTTTTGAAGATTTAGTTTATTAGCAGCCATCATTTACAATGCAAAATGGATTTTCAGGTCTGAAGTACATCCTGGTGATCTCCTTCGTATCCTGGCTGAGCCCTTCCAGAAATGTTTTCCTTGGTGCTACTGGAAAAAACTTCAGGAAACAGTTAAGACTTGCATCATGCAGCTGCTTCCCATCCCTAAATTCTGCTTTTATAACCGAGAACCACCACCGAAACAGTTTATATTCTTCCAGCCAATTGTCTTATCTGATAGGACCACTGAGCTATGTTAACTGGAGGTCATTCACATGTTCAGCTGACAGTCAAACAAGAATTTTATTGTATGATTACAGAAAACACTCAAATCTTTCATTGTTTTCCTTCTAACAGGTGTAACTACTTTGACTGTTGACCACTTGCTTCCTTCTCCAAATTTCCTCTTCATCTATAAGTAATACCCTTAGTAATTGCTTGGTGCCATTCATTTGCTATATATGGAGGAAGGCTCTGCCCTCATAAAGATGGAAACAAACACATATTGTATTGTACTTCAACTGGGACATAAAGAGCTACTGATGCCTTCCCAGAATTGACTGAAGAAATTTATGTTTACTTTTTACTGACAGATACAAACGTTGTCCCTGTGGCTTACAAAACCCATATATGGCTGAGAGCAACCAGTGCACGCACGATTATCCATGTTTTATTTGGTGTATGCTTTAATCAATTTTGTATCTGTTTTCTGTAGGTTTTGTCTGGGATTTTGACTGTAATTAAGAATTTGATTCAGATTGTGGTCTGAGAAGCCAGGCAACCAGAAGTAAAAGGCAGGAAAGCAGTCATAGTCCAGTTGAGAAGAGATCAGTTCTATATAAGTAGTCCGTGTTTGGTGATCATTTGCAGTTACAACAGTGATGAAAAAGTAACTTTACAACTAATCTTTGCATTTATGATGTTCACACTTATGTTCTTTGCAAGTTTATAAAGCAAAGGGCAATTGAAATAAGATCATAACCAGTCATAATTTCACTAGGATTTTATGTAGGTCTTCTATCTAAATCCAAAGCATGTTTCAACCCTTTTTTATTTAAACAAGATTAGCCAAGTGTTGACACCCTTTAGTATCTTGCAAAAGCAGAGAGTAAAGGGGTATAATGCAAATGAATATTACTATGAGAAAGAAGTTCATAGTAGTATTCATTTCAGTTCAGTGGAAGCAAGACTTTTGATTCCTAGGCTATGGGAAAAAATACTTAAATTATTGTTGCTGTGACTGTATCTGTAAAATGAATAGTGGTGATTAAGGTTGATTGCAAATGTTTTTTTAAAAATTATAGGGATAACAATGGTCAGAATCAAAGTTTTTTTCAGTGCACTGACCAGAGAATTCTGCATAACTCAATTTTGTAAAAATTCCTAAAAGGCAACTGAAGAAAGCAAGCATCAGATGGATTACTTTGAATGTTCCATCTGTAATGGGTTTTATTTAATTCTGAAGTATTTAGGATTCCATTTTCAAGAGAAAGACAGGATTGAAGTTGTCTAAATAAATACATTTCTGTCTTAGAATTCCTCATAAAGGTGTTGCATGTAAGATGATATGCACTTTGTAACATACAACATAGCAGTGAAATATTTAAACTAAAGTCTTGATCCACTGGATAGACAGCTTCATTCTTGTAAATTGTGTAAGGAAGTAACCTCAGGGTAGTCTTCCAGCTCAAGAAAGCATAAACAACCACTATAGACACTGTTGTATTTGTAGCAGTCATCCACTGGACTGCAATCTCTCGAATACCAGGAATTATGTGAATTGAAATACAACATATTTAGTAGACTTCCAACTTAGAGAAAGGATAAATCAACGACATCAGCAAGTACTGCGGGTCCAATTGGCAAAATAAAGGTCAGGACCATATTGGCTGGAAACATGCAGAAGAAGCCTTCATCATGCAGCGGATAGACAATGGCTAAACTGATGATGATGATGATGATATACCCAGATATGAAGATAATCTCAGCTAATTAAAGCAAGTAGGCATCAGTGATATAGGAAATGCTGGAGGTGGATGATCAGTTTTGTGACAACGGCAAAGGCATAATTTCATACCATGCAGAATGCAATGCTAAACTATTCCTCTATTTTAGCAAGAAAGCCACTTAGAAAGGTATATAAAGTATATAAAGTGATTGACAATATAGTGCCAGAAGATGGGCCCTTTGGGTCAGGTGGCATTCAATGTTCTCCTGAGAAAAAGCTGAGGTTCTTTCGGAGTGTTAATGGTATTTACAATGCAATCAGATTAAAGACCCCGGAATGGCTAGTTGCCGATATTGCCATGTACGAGAAGAAAAACTGGAGCTACAAAGGCAGAATTACAGTGGGAACAAAAGAAATATGCACATAGGATGCTCAACCCAGTTAAAGTTGAAATGAACCAATAACACGGTCAAAATCTTAGGCATCAGTGAACTGAAATGTTCTGGAATTGGACTTTTCAGTCAGAAGATCGTGTTTATTACTCAGAACATGAAGAATAAAAGAAGACCAATGTTGCTTTCATAGTCAAGGAGGAGATAACTGTAGCAAGCAGAATAACTGGAAACGGTGCAGTCAATGTCTGAATATTAGACTTTGCAGACAACAGTTTACATGATGGTTACATACTTGTATCCTCCAATCACCGGCATAGAATAGGTCAGCAATGGGTTTTAGGCTCAAGTTTAATGTGAAATTGGCAGAACATGTAAACTTGTGGCTGGAAACTAGAATGCCAAAGTAGGAAATAGTTTAAGGTTGAAAAGACAGTTGGACCTATGGTCTAAGAAACAGAAATGAAGCAGAATAGTCTGTTTTTGCTAATCCATTTTATTGCTAACATCCTTTAAACAACCAAAATGAGACATCACCAGATGGGGTGCACAAAAATCAGACTGACTATATTACTGATACAAAGCAATGGAAGAACTCAGTTGCAACAGCAAAGATGAGGCTGGCTGCGCAACAACCCGGAAGTACATATGTGCAAGTCTGAAATCAAGCTAAAGCAGAAAAAAAGGCAATCCGCTTCTACAGTATGATCTTGAGAGCATGCTAACCATTTTCAAGATGACAAATTGCTTTGAAACCTTGAACCTCATTGATAGGGAACTAGAAGAACTGTGAATTAAAATCAAAGAAGTATTAATGTGAAAAAAGATTGCCAAAGACCAACAAGAAACAGATGGCAGAAGAAAATGGGTAAATAGACAAGAGAAGAGAAGTTAAAGACAAAAATCTCAGGAAAAAACTTACCCAAAATTTCGAAGAACAACTGAATGAGACAAGAAGCAGAGGTAATGTAAACACATTAAAAATGAAAACAGGTACATAAAAAGTTTTCCAAAAGATCTGTGAACTTAGAAGTTCCAACCTCAAACAGATATACTAAACAAATTCAGTGAGATGGCAGTACAGCTAGTAATTGATTCCAAGATCAAATAAGATGGAAAGAATAAACTGAAATACTGTACATTAGAGATAATTATACCAATATAGTTAAAGGTACTCCCTATTTTTGGGCACCTCTAGTAGGAGAAAAAAAAGAGGCCAACATCAGCAAGTCAGAGGTTTTTAAGAATGGAATATCTGCAGAACTATGCAAGGGACAGAAGAATTAATAAAGCTTCTAATCTGTTAATGTTATGTGGAAGACAGGAGGAAGAGCTTCGGACTGGACAACTGACATCTGAAAGATATCTTAGTCTATGGAAGGAAAGGAGGCATGAGAAGTATTTCAGAAGGAACCATCCCTAACTTTCTGGAGAGAAAAAGGGGCCAAAATATTTTCAGTCTTTTGTAATATTTTGTCAATTTAACCTCACAGTAAAGATAGAACTAATATTCCCTATTGAGCTTCTTGTCTGAGTTACCTCAAACAGCCAACATACTCAAACTATGTCTGCAAATTAGAAGAACAGTACAGTAAACTACAGATTGGAAGAGATCAGTCTGTATCCCAAAACAAAAAAAAAGCAAAATATCCGAACTATTGTACAATATTCTTAACTCTCTTGTGCTAGCAAAACAACATTTAGGATCATACAGTGCAAATTAGAGCCATACAAGGAAAGGAAAATGCCTGATGTTAAAAGCTGGTTTTAGAAAAGACTGAGGAACAAGGAACATTATTATTGACATGTGCTGGATAAGTGAGAAAGCCAAAAATACCCCAGCGAAATCAGTACTTGTTTCAGAACTATAGAAAAGCCTTGGATTTTGTTGAGCATGTCAAATCATGTACAATAGTGTCCCTAGGAAAACAGGAATCTCAGAGTATCTCATGGATCTTATGCAAAACAGAAGAGGAAGCCAGTCTGGGGACAACATGATTAAACAAACTGACTTCAGGTCAGTAAAAGATGAGACAAGGTTATATACTCTCTCCTGATTCATTCAATTTACATGTTGGATATATACTGAGAAAGGCTGGATTGGAAAACAGTAAGTACAGAATTAAAATTCAAGGCAGAAGCATCACAAATCTACAGTATGCTGATGATACTACTCTGATAACTGAAAATGCAAATGTTATGCACTCTAGTGATGAAAGCAAAGGAGCACCAATGGAAAAATCAAGGGTAAGATACAATGTAAAGATGACCAAACTAATGACAAGAGATACAACCACTGCCTTAAAATTGGCAAATAAACATACTGAAGTGGTATACAGTTTCTACCTTTCAGAACTGACAATCAACAGTAAAGTAGCAGTGAAGAAATACGCTGCAGATTAGAACTTGGTAGGATCTCAATTGAAGGCTTTGGAAAAGATATACAGATAGTGTGAAACATTTGTATCGACAAATCAGATCAGAATTGCGGAGGCAATACTTTTCTGTTACTCTATGGAAGCGGAAGTTGGATTTTGAAGCAGCAGGATAGGGAAAAAAATGAGAATGTTGGTGTTGCAAAAAGGCTCCTGATAATACCAGAGATAGCCAAGTGGATCATACAACAAATCAATCCGGAGTTCTCATTCAAGGCAAAGATGTCCAGACTCGAATTATATTTGAAGGTATGTGAAGACCTAATGCTCTTGACAAATATAAAAGAGAAGATGTCCAGCAATGAAATGGATGGAAATGATTACAACAGCAGTGGATGCACTGTTGGGAAATCTGAAGGATTGCTCCCTTGGCCTGGCTTTGTGGCCAGGAAGAATCAACACCAAGATGGCGGCATATAATAAATCAATGTTGCCTAATAGAGGAAGAAAATGTGTTATCTCTGATTCAGGATACTTCTCAGGTGTGTTAAAACAGGGAAGGTATTCTTTTCGGTTCCTTGTTTACTTAAATTAAGATGTTTATTAAGACATTACATTTCAGGTTCACTGGGGTTAGAAAAGAGCTCATTGGTCTTCTTACACAGATTAAGGAAATATGAAAAAAAAAATAATTTCTGAGAGGTTGCAGTCACCATCTCACAACCTGCAAAAATGATGAGGGATTTGGCTGCCCTTATGTGGAATAATTATGGCTTTTCTGTTACATTTTATTAACCTATCACTGCTGTATACTGGTATAATCTAATTATTCTTCCTTCTTACAGATCACTGCCAGCTTCCTTTCTGAAATCCAATCAACCTAATTAACTGAGGTACAAAGATTACCACAGAAGATTTAAACATTTAGTTTACAATAATGTCCACCGAAAATAGAAAGGAAGCAAATTCACTTAATAATGTAGCAATCTGAGAAGTTGTGTGTGACGGAAATTTGTAGACAGCAGCAGTATCGAGCCCCAAATAAGGCATCACTCTCCACCTGTATTTACTGCTATATCTCAAATGTAAGTATGCACTTCCTCCCTTTCCCATCGAGTCCAGCTATCGCACAGCAGAAATTACTGCTGCAGAGGCCCTGCAAAAAAACAGCAGGAAGAGGAAGTAAGAGCTATTAATATATGCAGAGCAGATTTGGCCACAAACTATAACATACAGTTTGAGGTTATAATAACCCTGCCGAGGAAGGACGGTTGGCAAGGTTTCCTAGAGTTAAAAACTATGCGTAGCATTTGCAGCCATCTCTTGCTTTCTGCCAAATAACATTGTTCTGTAATTGCTCTACAGATCACTATACAAACACTACCTTGCATGAAATATGGAGGCAACTGTGGGTTTCTGCACTAAAACAGGAATTGAGATGGAGGAACATAACTCATTATGACTGGAAATGGCTGCTCCTATACCTATCCTTCTACTAAATCAAGCGATCTGCATAAAATATCAGTAAATTGCTTTAAAAATGCATTAGTATTTTTATAAAAATGCTTAGTATTTGTGGATTATCAAGTGTTTGTCAGGGCTAACCTCCAGAACAGTTTTAAAAGCAGACATGAATACCCGTAAATATCCCAAACATGTTACAGAAATCCAGAAGCAAGGAATTAATGATGCTTTTTGCATTTTGAGAATCTTACCCCTTACATTTGTAGCCTATCAGACTGCATTAAAAGAATGCGCCAGCAATGCCACCAATTCACAAAGGCAAGATTTCGGTTAACTGGTAAAAACACCATAAAGTGTTACAAAAAAATGAGATATTTGCATAATACATTCAGTTTCTCAGTACATCCTTTTAAAAGTGCAGATTATTCTGTACATAGTACGGATTTGGCCCAAAATAAAAATGATAAAGGCAGAGTTCAATGTAAGTCATGATATGAAGAGCCACTACTCTTTTCCACCAAAAACAGAGTGACTGCAAACCATTCAAGTTCAAAATGAAGTTTATAAATTACCAGTAGAAGAAAAACAAGAGACTTGCAAGACTACAATTCTATACAGGATCCTCATGCTATTTCAGGAGGTCCCAGATCTTAGAATGCACTTTAGGGAAAAATATTTCTCATTAATACACCAGACTTCACACCGTCTATTTTAGAGCTCCTTTCTATGTGCAGAATTTATGCGTGCGTGTGTACAGATACACGCACACAAAAACATAGACTTCAAAACTTAAATGAAACCAACTCTAAAAAAAGCAAGGGGCAAAGATAAACCTGAAGAGAGAGACTAGAAATTAAAAGTGTCCAGTCATAGCAGAATCTAACCAGAAATATTTCTCATCAAGCCGGCCAATTTGACTGAAGAAAGTATGCAACTTTTGGGTAAAAATGTCGTTCACTGTCTCAATCCCATTTAGTTTTTGCTGGCAATGCTCAATTTCATCGATCTTAGTGCAATTTACTATAAAACCAGTTGAGAACTCCTAATGCTTCCATGGACATTTTGCTCGTGAAAATAAATGAGGTAGCCCTATAGACTGCATGTTTCCAAGTCTGGTATCTCTGAGTGTGCCATTTTATGGAAATGAAAGAGAGAGCTATAGCTGCTAATGGTCTGAAGGGAAACATATTTGGGGAAATATTTCTTTCTCTCTCAACAATTTCCTGTGATATTCTGGTGGGTTTCAAAGACTGGATTATGTAAGATGGAGCTAGGAGCTTTGCATACAACAACGTGGATTTGAAGATGGAACCTGCAACTTACTGCAGGATACTGGTGTAATCTGCTTCCTTTCCCAGAAAAGCAAATCATGCAGCAAAAGAGTTTTCAAACTTCCCTTATAAAACTTCGTTTCCCATCCTGTTAAATCAGTCTGGTTCTGCCTCCTGGAGTGTTAATCAATACACTGAGAATCCTTCCCTTGTCTAGCCTTTGGGAGAATGAAGGCCCTGTGAGCAAAACAGAAACGGCTACCCTGTAGTCCTAAAGATGTTTAATTCACAAAGCTTTAAATGGGACAGCTAATTCCCCTGTGACAAAGTACTGGGTACTTTCTCCCATCTTTTGTCTTGCAGCTTTTGTGTTGCAGCAAAACAACAACAAAAACCCAGAACTGATCTATTAACCCAAACATGCCAGGGTTGCTTGTGCAGAAGTGGCATTAATGGGAAAGTGTAAGATCCAATACTTCAGCAGACAGGACAGCTGTACAGGAGAAGATCTAAACTGTCTCTTCAAAGCTCATAGGTGCTGATATTATTCCACTGAAGGAAAAGCAAAGAGTGAAACAACAAGATGAGGGTAAAGGACAAATCAAATAAGAACAGAAATCAAAGAACAGAGAGCAACTCAATCATTCTTGTCCCTCCGACCCCAAGACAGACATCCCCTCTCGTTCTTCTCTGCCTCTCATCCTCCTGGGCCTGCCTTGGCAGTCTGAAAACAGAGTCCAAACAGCAGCCAATCCTGGGAAGGCTCTGGTCCTAAGCAAGGCAGAATCTGTAGAAACGTGACCCAGCACATTGGCTGTGGCACTAGAGATTTCCCCATGATTCTGGAGGGGGGAACTGGTCCACGTCTCCCATTTCATTGTAAGTCTGATCTGCCATGGTGAAGGTCAGCTTGTATCGTAGTCTTACTTTCTCCTAGACAGAGAAAAAGATGTATCACAATTAGGAAGGACTTGGGGATGATGGCTGAGATTTGCAAATGCGGGGTAAGGAGTGGAGTAGAGGAACTAGGACTTCTGAGGAAGACAACTCTAGATCAAGAACACAGCCCCTCTTATTTTCCTTAAGGAGGTAACGTTACCTTTTGTGGATTTGCAAGCAGTAGGACCTGGGTGATTGCTGTAGGGGGCACTATTGGGTTGAATGGTGGGAGCTCTGTCCCTGAAGGTGGCTGCAGTTTCACTTTCATCACCTGTACAGACAGAAGCACATCAATACAACTCTGATTTAACCCTTAAAAGAACAAGAGTTGCCTCCATACAGGCAAATAATGGCATTATTTAATTAGAAAGGCTTTGTATCTACCCTCTAGAAGAATTAGACTGATAAATTAAACCGCATCCGTCAGAAGCTTGACTAATAGAATAATATAACACTCCAGATCTTTTAGTTCATAATTCCAATTCAAGCTTGTTTTACAGCTTTTATGAATATTATATTATATTATATTATATTATATTATATTATATTATATTATATTTGTTTTCTTTCAATGAAAAGACAATGGGAAATATGAAAGCAATCATTTTTTAAATTCTTTGACTAGCTAAACAAAATTATTTCAAGGAACAGGCCATTGCAATCAGTGTACCAAGGGCAGCATGGAAATATATCAACATATTGATCAGCCATGGTAGGGGACTTGCTCCCTCCAGATAAGCATGAATGTATGGAAGTGAAACCTTAACCGCAAACAAAAAAGCAGAATTATTCTACTGTAACTGGTAGTGGTTCTCCAAAGCCTCAGCTTTTTAACTAACAAATGTTACATTTTGAACTATTACTCCGCGATAGCCTTTCGGGTAAGAGAAAATAAGGAATGAAACCAAGTCATGCCTTTCACTAGTAAGTTATAACTTCTCCTTAACTCAGCTGGGAAAAAAAACCAGCAGAAGTTGTAGGCAAAGTAATCTGAGTAAAGTAAAAAGTAAAATACTATACACCAAATTTTCATTTGCATCAAAATATTACCTTGGGGACAGCAGACTGAAAAATGATGTTCCTAATGGGCAGAGGGGCTGTGCTTAGCATAGAGATGACCACCACTAGTACATCAGGTCGGTCAGGCAGAGAGTCCTTGGCAAAATGGAAGAGGACACGGAAACCATGCTGGTCATACACAGTCACTGGGAGGATGCTGCCTAGAATAAACACCACCAGGAGAGGCATAAAACATTTACGAGACCACTTTTTGCCACCGGTAAAAAGTGCTTCCCATCGGTAAAAAGTGCTTCCCATCGACCAGTCCGCTCCCACAGAGTTTGGTCTCCTCAGGGTGCTGTCAGCCAAACAATGTTGCCTGGCTGCCCCCAGGGGGAGGGCCTTCTCTGTGGGGGAGCACCCTGTGGAATGAGCTCCCCCCGGAAATCTGGATCATCCTGGACCTGAGATCCTTCCGCTGCACCCTGAAAACTTGGCTCTTTGAGCAATCTGGTCTTGCCTAAGGGACACGAATTTTAGAGGGGTTTTAAATGGTTTGTCTCTAATTTTAAATTTAATTGAATTGGGGTTTAATTTACTTTTAATATTTGTATTCTGTGTTTTTTAATATGCTGTAAGCCACCCTGAGTCCTTTGGGAGTAGGGCGGCATATAAATTTGATTAAATATAAATATATAAGAGGGAATATTGACTGGTCCACTCTATAGAAACAATCAGTGACTAAATGTTATTACAGTCAAGAGGGAGAACTAGAATGGCCAACCCTCTCCACCCCCCACAAATTCTACCTCTCTTAGCTTGGTTGTCCTTTACATTTCAACTAGTGGGAATCCCACATTTTAACTTTCCTCAACCTTTCTCTTGTCTTTGAAAAGCCAAGTTGAGGCAACGAAGGTATCTTGCAAATGTAAATCGAGATGAATTCTTTGCACAAACCACACACTTTTCCCCAAGTTTTCCAACTCGCATTACTGTCAGACACAAGGGACCAGAGCAACATTATGTGAGCTGATCAGAGTTGATTCTTTATCCTTGTCTATTTACAAGAATCTCATCAGACTGACTATACCAGTGTTTCTCAACCTTGGCTGTTTGAAGATGCGTGGACTTCAACTCCTAGAATTCCCCAGCCAGCATTGCTGGCTGGGGAATTCTGGGAGTTGAAGT
>JANHFR010003394.1:142581-152675 GCA_032468015.1 Mimophis mahfalensis
AGTCAAACCTGCACTAATTGCAGGCAGCTGGTATTACTTTAAGAGGCATTAAACCCCTACACCACCACGGCTATGCAAGCAACTTTGAGGGGTGGTAGTGTAGATTTTAGATGTCCACATAGTATTCAGAACAGTCTTCGGCAACACTTGCTGTTGAATGGAAAAATCGACTCTATGATTTATACAGTGTGATAAAATCAAGAGCAAGTGACATATCCAACCTTTATATTGGCTGACAGCAACACTACTTAATAAATTAGCATTTATTTTTTCCCCAGAGACAACACAAACAATGCCACTTCCCATCAATTAGCAATTGTGTCCATGAGAATGCCTATATGACTGTGACAAGTAGAGGGAGCCAAACTGCCACACATGAAGGGAGCAAGCCAAGAATTTGACCATCATGGCAATATCCTCAAACAGAACAATCTTTAAGACAAATAAAATACGTTCCAAGCACTGTCCAATTAAGCAGAGTTATGTTCACCGATTCAAATTCATACAGGAGAGAGAAAAAATGTGCTGTTGCCAACTGAAAACATGTAAGCATATATGTAGCTATACTTGGAAATGAATGGAATTGATTTTGCAAATTGCCCGGACATTTGTGCAAATCAAGAGGGTGCAATACATTTGGATGTGTCCATGTTAGGGAAGATTAGTTGGGGAAAACCAAATGAATCAATGCAACTCTTTACTCAGCAAAACAAAGAATTTCTTGGAAGAACCAAGCCTGGCAGTATTTGACTCCCAATCAATGTTAGATAAATAAAGTCCACTATTTGTGTGCTTTAAAATAACTGGCATTTCTTTAGCTGAGTAAGTAGATATCAACAGTAATCAGTGGTGGGATTTACCCCTTTTTTACTACCAGTTCTATGAGAGCACGCTTCATCTCTTAGTCTACGGTAATTTAGATGTTCTAAATTTTATTGTCCAATACATTTCACTTTTCTGAGCAGATATGTACACTTTTAAGATATTGTAAAAATTGTCCTCTCATATTGCATCCAGTTCTTTTTTTAAAAAAAATCCATTTATATGCTGCTCTTTTCCAGAGACTCAGGGCGGCTTACAACCTCTTGAAACATTAGCCTTCCTTCTTTGTATATTCCTGCTTATTTGGGAAGTCGACCCCCCCCACTGCAAGTAATGTTTTACAAAGTCAGCTTAATGCCCCCAACAATCTGGGCCCTCTGTTTACCCACCTCGGAAGGATGGAAGGCTGAGTCAACCTTGAGCCTGGTGAGATTTGAATTCACCTTAGTTGCAGGCAGCTGGCAGCTAAGTGCTACCTAACAGCACTTTAATCCGCTGCACCACCGAGGCTCTGAAAAAAAAAATATGTTCTTCAGTTGCTCTTCTACTTCATCATCTCATTTATTATATCTTTAAAATCTTGTTTGCTTTTTGTTATGAAGTGTTGAATTGCATCTATTTTTCATATTCTGTGTATTAGTGTATAGAAGTGAAAACCATGTCTGATTTTGTATTGAGTAGTTTAATATGCCCTATAACAGCCACATTCCTGCTTCCTTATTACAACGCACTAATTTTCGCTATTGTTCCTGCCCTAAATTTTATTTTATGAATCCAGTGATTGGAATCATGTGGCACACTAAATCAAAAGTAGAGAAGCCAATTATGTGAAATTTAAAGCCAGCCACTTTTGGGGTGATTGCTGTTTCAAATCAGCCTATTAATCTTCACTACACCTAGTTTGTGTGGTAAGTAATTAACCACTTTTTCAGAAGAAGTTAACCTAGATATCCCTGCAGTAACTAGGAATGGAATAATCTAGCCTTGGAAGAAATCCTTCTTGCTACTTCTACTAAACAGAGGTCAGCTTGAACACAAGGGACTTTTTGTACCTCTTATATACCAAAGTTTCTATGTACTCCAGTATATTACTTAACAATAGTTTAGTTATTTTCTTTAAAATAAATAGAAACCATGAATCAAGCCAAAGCCTCTATATCATTGATAATTCCCATGGTTACTCCTACTAGAACTATTTGCTCATTGCGCTGAATATTGTTCATTCTAATTTTTCTGGAATTACCTGTTCTTTTACCTGATTTTTTTTCTTTGTGCATATTTATTGTGTGGAAGGACTGATATGTATTGAGCAATTTTCTATTGACTTTGGCACCATAATTTAAGAAAAGAAATAATAATAGAAAAGATTTTTCAATCTCTCTTCTTTTTCCTAGGAACCCAAATAAATTGAATCTCAGTATAATTCATTATATAACTTGAGAAAAATGCAGGATTATGCAGTTACTTGACTGCATCTCTGTAATTTTTGGCCAGCACTCAAGATTGGACGTCTATAGACATTCTTTGGAAATACTATCTCAACTATTTTAACTCTGAGTTCAAGTCTGATTTGGGAACTGAATCAGTCCGAATGGACGACATTGTACAGAAAGCAAATGGTAAAGATATAACTGTTGATAAGGTTTGATCCGGGGGATGGTAGAGGACAGGAAGGCCTGGAGGAATATTGTGCATTGGGTCGCGATGGGTCGGACACGACTTCGCAACTAACAACAACAACAAAGGTTTGATCAATTAGCTGCGTTTGAAATTGTTGTTCATACTATTCTCCTGGATTTTCTCTGTGAATTGGGATATTGACATATTGTGCTGTGACAGCTCCACTCCTTCTTGTGGGAATGATCTCAGAGAGAGGATGACTATAATTTTGTAGATTAACAGCTATGCTGCAGGATGCCAGAAATCTCCAGGGCTGTTTAACTTCTATTTGAAGGCACTGAGAGTAGCCGTGAGAAGTTTAAGGATAAAATATCACCAGTATGCTGACACTTAGCTTAATAACACCCTAATTAGGAGATGGTGAACATGTTCTGGTTTCTAATGTAGTGATGGGAATGCATGGAGGGCAATTAACTGAATAATAAGCACCCAATATAATGATGATAAACCATGATGAAATGCGTGCACTGTCATGACACAAACTTAGGTTTTTTTTAATCTTGTGTTCTGTTGTTGGTTATAAGCAAGGAAGTCAGAAACACTGTCACGTCACAATACATTTTGGTCACTGCCTACATATCCTGCAGACCTCTATGGGATAAATCAAAACAAGACAATTGGTCAATAATTCCCAAGTATAGGAATTGGGATTGCCTCAGAAAAAAGATTCATAATTTGCAATAACAGAGCAGCCTTGGAGGTCTTCTAGTCCAATCCCCTGCTCAAGCAGGAAACTCTCTATATATATTTCAGGCAAGTGGATGTCCAATCTCTTCTTAAAAGCCTCCAGTGTTGGAGTACTTATGGTTTCTGGAGGCAAGTTGTTCTACTGATGAGTTGTACTCATTGTCAGGAAATTTCTCCTTAGTTCTTGGTTGCTTCTCTCCTTGATTATTGCTTCTTGTCCTGCTTCTGATGCTTTGGAGAATAGATTGACCTTGTGTTCTTTGTGGCAGTCCTTTAGATATTTATTTTTATTTTATTTTATTAATTAAATTTATATGCCGCCCTTCTCCCAAAGATATTGTAGCACTGCTATGGAATTGCTCAGATAGTTATCATTTTCATTGGTGATCCAAATGACTACAGGTAGCCACAGCTATGTATATATAGCTGTGTATGGCAAGGCCTGGCTGCTGTTGCCTTTCTAAATTAGATGAAAAATATGCAAGAATGTGCAAGAATGGGGGAAAGGAGAGCAAATTGAGATAATTTAAGATTAAGCTAACATAATTTTTCTTTTCCAGTAGAGACATTTAGTTTTTCAAATGCAAAATATGTTGTTGGTTTAGAACAAGCCACAACCCATCAATCATGGTACAAGACTTTGGGTTTGTTTGGGATTTTTTTTTTTGTTCTTCTTACCCACTATGTATTCTACATTTAGTCCTTTCTGTCTTGGATTTTTTGTCAGAGTCCTCTCATTTATTTAAAGAGTTCTACTCAGGCAGTTTTCTTTTCTTTTCTTTTTTTTTTACTTTTCTTAGTTCTTAGTTCTCTTTCAGCTATCTGAAGTTCCTACTTTAGAAGCCCGTTTCCTGCAGCAGGCCATTTATTGTAGAGTTGCAAATTCATATTCCCTCTCTCTCCCCCTCTGTCTCCCGCTCCCCTCCACATCTCTCTGTTTCCCTCTCTCCACTAAGTAGCAGCTTTTTCACTTCAGTCTCCACTCTCCTATTCCAGCTTTGCCGCATTATTCCAAAGGCAATCAAAAAGAACATGTTCTATTTAATGTATTTCAGACACATGCTTTCTAGTTTGATATTCAACTGTTGAATATGACTTTTGAAAGCTGTTATCTTTGCAAGATGCTCAGCTTGGCCGACTTTTGTGAAGAAACTTCCAGCAATTTCCCAGAGATCCTCAGAAGATTTAACCTTAGAAGATGGAATTATGGTAGCCAGGCCCCATGGAGGACAAGATTATCATTTTTACTTCCCCATCCACTCATCTATTCAGTATTATTCCCGCATAGAACACATTTTTGTGTTCTCAGCTTATGAAGTACAGATTGAATTTTTATTGCATAGGTTAAAGTAACAGCAATTTCTGCTTATTGTGAGGTTCACAGTCAAAGTATCTGATGCGTTCATTGATGCTATTCCTGTATCATTAGTATACCGCTGTGTTAGATTACCAGTTACCAAAGTAAAGATTACCAAGCACATTATTAAATCATATACGTATTTAAAAATGTTGAAATGGAATACTGTATACTGCAATTATAAATACATTGAAAAAAAGGAGAGTCAAGTTTAGCCTTGAATTTTGCTGATTTCATGGATACATTTGTGCCATTATCTTAGCCATAATAAGGAAGTATTTACCCAGGTTTTTCCGGGTTTTTTTTTAAACTACACCAGCCTAACCTACAGCTTTGTTATTCCCCAGTGATTAAATCCCACTGGATTTGGAAAGGTTGAATGCATTATTTTGTGCTGAATCCTTGTTAAGTATATTCCTAGAAAAAATGTACTTTTTTGGAATTAAGAGAGGTGGAAGGAGAGTATTCTCCATAACAAGTGCATTATTGCCTATAATATGTTTCTTCCACAATAAATCTGTTAATATTTAAGGAACCTTTAGAATGTAAGCTATTTTAAAAACAATGTCACTACTGATCTACTGATTGATATGGAAATGAGGAGCTAGTAACAAGCATCCATTATATCTGAAAAACTAGAAATTTGCATTTCCATTTCCCCCCAGAGCTTCTCCAGAAGGATCTGAAAATACATGTCTTTATGCAGAGCAATGAATACACATTTTCAAATCACATAAAAGTTCTTTAAAGTTTATACCTAACTTAAAACACTTAAAAGTTTATACCTGAAAACATTATTATTTGTTTGCGCGATTTATGACTTCATTTCACAATTTTTATGGATGCTTTGTGTGCCATTTATTGTCCTGGATGAGCCAAAAATGCAAACATTTATACAGGCATTCTTGCAAAAGACCCCCTGATATTATTTACTTAATTCCAAGAGTTTGCAGCTTGGTACACTCAGTAAGGATCTTTTAGACATTATTTCCCCTCTGTGTAGCATAAACAAGTAAATAAACTTTCCTGAAACTTGCACATGGGATTTCTTAACCAATGCATGAGTCTTCCTAGGAGTAAATTTTCTGCCATCTTCAGTTGTGTTAGATTTTTTTGTCCAATCAAATCTAAACAGAACACTAATTAATTCTGTTTGGGGAAGATTGGAATTATAGCCCAAAATATATGGCGAACTCTGAAGAGCAAAGGCTGTTCTTAAAACATGAAAAATTGCTAACTACCATATAATATATACATTGTGGAACTAATTGCTATGCTGTACACTGCTATATTGTAGTTCAGTATGTATTTAATATTTCACTCACAACTGTGAAATGCTGAACTGAAAAGGCATTCAAACCAAAGGCTGTTTCTCTGAGTCCTCTTTGAATATATGATCATCCTGTGTAAAAAGGAACATATGTTAGTCTATAATGAAGGCATAATAGCAAGATTTTTCTCTTCGTGTTCCATTAAAATTCCCAACCTCTTTTCTGATAGAGCATTGTTTCTTTTTAGTCCCCAAACTTATACATCCCATGATACTTACTCAACAACAACAATATCAATAATAATCAATTGCAAAAGGCAGCTTTACCCAGAACAGTTTCCATCCTGTGATGATATCTGTCACACCATCAAACATCCAAATCTGCCTATCCCAGGGCCTTGGAAAGGACTTGATAGGTAGACCAAAATACCAAACCCAGTTTGAACATTTGGCTGACTGCTAAACCATAATAATAATATTGCTTCCAAACCAGAATTGAGAAGACAGCAACAGACAGCAAGTGCCACCACTGCAAAGAAGCTGAAGAAACAGTGGATCACCTGGTTAGTTGCTGCAAGAAGATTGCACAGACTGACTACAAGCAGCAGCATGACAAAGTAGCAACAAAGGTGCATTGGAAGGTCTACAAGAAATATTTGTTTACAAACAAGAACTGGTGGGACCATAAAATAGAGAAAGTAACACAAAAATGAAGAAGCTAAAGTGCCCTGGGGCTTTAGAATTCAGACAGACAGGCATTTGTCACATAATACCTCAGACTTAACAACGGTCCATAAGAAAGACAAAAAAGCCCGTATAATGGACCTGGAGACAACAGAAGAGAAGAGAAAGAACTGGAGAAAATAACAAAATTCAAAGACCTGCCAATAGAAATTCTGTAGAATGATTGTGGCAAAAGAAAGCCAAGGTAGTATCAATAGTAATAGCTGCCTTACATGCAATCCCAAAACAACACTTGACATTGACAAAATCTTTATCAGTCAATGACAAAAGGCAGTTTTGCTTGGAACAGCACCTTTATGACCATCAAACATCCACATCTGCCTATTCCAGGGCCTTGCGAAGGACTGGATAGGTGGACAAAAATGCTAAATTCAGTCTGAACATCTCGCTGACAATGTGATGAACCATGATAATAACTTTTACTTGGTTGTGGGGCTTGTGTGCTCTGAAGAAGTTGAGAATTAGGCTACAAGTTCAACCATTCTTGACATGTCTCGCCAGAGGAGCTAGATAAAGAGTATTTCTCTCACGTAAAATAGAGTGAGACATAAACTACAGAAACACATACTGGCTTGATTGTCACCCTAGGCAACCAAGGCCATGCTAGGTGTTGGAGTTCCTGGATATCTGGTAAATAATGGGCTGCAGGAGTCAGGACTGTTAGCTGAACAACCAGGGCCAGCAGCTGCAGAACTGCTGGAAGGAAAGGGATTTACCCATCACAAATGTCCAGAGATTGGAAACAAAGAAATAATGATCTGTTATTACAGATCAACCCAACAAGAAGTGGATATTTGAAATGAATATTCTGAATGGTCTGTGAAAATGTCTTTGAGAGAAAGGGGAAGGAGCAGCAGCTGCCTCCAAGGCAATGGTCAGATAAGAGGCAGTTTAGCCTGTAATAGAAATGGGGAGGCATAGCAAATGTCTCAGGAGGGAGCCTCTAAGTCAGGGGTAGGGAACCTTGGCTCTTCTATGACTCATGGACTTTCTAGGTTCTTAGATGGTAAAAGTGAAGAGGTAGAGCTGCACAGTTGCTGTTCCTTAGCCTTACAATAAAGGTAGTGTTAGTACTCATGGTTAGAGGTTGTCTGGACTACCTCTAAGGGCTGACAAGTTGTCCCTCTCTCCGATGTTCTTCCTTTGGGCTCATCATCATGTCCCTCTAATATGCCTGCTAACCCTTTTAAAGTAATGTTTAAATATTGTCCCTTTCATCTCATTTTCAGCCCATAGCAGAGGAAATTTAAAGTGGTTCTTAACTGTTCTAGTTTTAGAATAGCATTTTCCTCTTTTCCCAACAGAGCTTTTGCTATGAACATGAACTGTGATGCTTCCCTGAAAATATGGTTAATTATATCAGAATCAAATCTTTCCAATTCCTGTTGGGTACTAGGACCACTGTAGATATGCCCCCTTCTGTTTAGTCCCCATATTCCTCTGCCACTATTCTGTTTTTTGTTAGGAGAATCTGGAAACTCATCAGCTGCATCTTCTAGAGCTGATCAGTGAACTACTACAGGGGCCATTTTAATAAAAGCAGCAGCAGCGGCAACAACAATAACTTCATAATAAAAATTATCAATGGTGGTTTAATCATATGTAAGAACTAACTTGGCTGCTGCAAGCTTACAATAGAAGTAATACTTTTGTGTGAAGTACTTCAGCCCTCAGAGGCAGCAAAAACATGTTTCTTCAGATTGCAAGTTGATTTAAATCAAAGGCAAATGCCATTTGTTTTAAAACAAATTGGTGTACTCAGGATTATAATATCTTCTTGTTTTTCTTATTTCAACCTACACCGAATTGGGCTTCCTTCTGGATCCAGCTGCTAAGAGATCAGTGATTCCCAGCTGAGCAGCAATACCGCCCGAAGTAGGCAGAAGTAGTGGAAGGTACACATGTCTGTGGCAGCAATGACTTTGGAGGAAGCCGGAAACCTTTTTCTCTTGACAGTCAGATCCTCCAGTAACCAACAGGAATCATGGACAAGAGATTTCTTGGAGGAATTCCTGGCCATTCTGGCCTCAGGGTATCAAGTTCAGTTGCTTCATTCTTATCTAAATGCCATCCTGACTTCTCCTACCATCAATGCTTTCACTCTTCTCCCACCATAGAAAGGTCCTACTGGCACAGGAACTCTCTAGGAGTTGCAAAATCTCAGCAGGCTGATCCAGTTGCAAGTGAGGAGGAAGGGCTTTTGATTCCTGTGAAATCATCCTTCCCATTTCATTTACACTCTTCTACCAAATCTGTTTTGGGACACAATGCTCTTTCAAAAGAGTATTATATTCAGAAATAACTTGACTGATAGGTCACAGATAAATTATTACTTGGACAACTTGAGAAGTTGCTAAATTCTCTATCTTGGGCATTCATCTACATTTGCCCAAACCTGCTACTCCTCCTCCCCCTCAAGTGTTTGTCTTTTTTCCCACAAGTGAGTGATGAGAAGATGGTGATGAAGGAAATGAAGGCAAGGAAATCCACTCATTAGGGTACCGAGTTCAGAATAACAGTACAGAATAACAGTTGCAAGGGACCTTTGAGAACTACTAGTTGGGCATCCTGCCCAAGCAGCAGGTGCTACACCAACGGTCTCCAAACTTGGCAACTTTAAAACTTGTGGACTTCAACTCCCAAAATTCCTGAGCTAGCAGGAGGAGGAATTCTGGGTGTTGAAGTCCACAAGTCTTAAAGCTGTCAAGTTTGAAGACCCCTATGCTATACCATTCCAGACAAATGGCTGTCCAAAAGCCAACCACTGAAGGTTTTCAGTGAAGGAGCACTTCACAACTTCTGGACATTCCTTAACATGTCCTGCATTAAAACTGTATGAAAGTATCAACTGCTGTTGGAATATGGTACAGGGCAATTTATGGCAGCATATTTTCTGCTTTTTCAAGAACTGAAAAAATAGCACATTAAGGTGGTTGTGAGGAAAAGTCCTGTTCCAATATAACAGGAAAAAAGCCCTGTGTTAGATTTATACACTTCAGTGAAGTTTATATGATTTTTGTTTAACTCATTTTGCAAATCCTATCACTACAGTTTATAAACTATTGCCATTAATTAATGTGTGAACTTAACCATTGTGACTAATTTATTGAAACAATTGGAACAAACCATGACTGAGTATATTATGTGAACCAATCCTTTGGGTCCCCAAACACCCTTTTGGTGATACGTCTGACAGATAGAAATGCCTTCAGCCATCAAGTACCTTGTAGATGTTTTGGCTATCTGCTAGGGCCTAGGTTGGAGAAGTTTGGATTGGACCAGTGTTTCTCAATCTTAGCAATTTTAAGACGTGTGGATTTCATGCTGGCTGGGGAATTCTGGGAATTGAAGTCTACAAATCTATTTGTAGATTTGTACTATTGGGATATTGCTTCCATGAATAGGTGGAAAGAAATGACAATCTCTTTTACCTAAAGGTAAAAGTCCTAATTCCAGGGTGCAGCATATTTGTAAGCAGCAACCAAGATCTGAAATGGCCCCTACTATTTATATTTGCATTCCCCCCCCCCCTTT
>JANHFR010003398.1:89830-99996 GCA_032468015.1 Mimophis mahfalensis
AGGAAGGCCTGGAGGAACATTGTGCATGGGGTCGCGATGGGTCGGACACGACTTCGCAACTAACAACAACAACATCTATTTTGTGTTGATGTACCCTATATGATTTAACCACTTTATTCAACATGTTTAATGGGAAGGATTGTTGGAAGCTCTAGTTCAATAACATCTGGTGGTTCACCTACTCTCCAGCTTTGTTTTAATTAATTTCAATTGAGAGCCTTTAAAACAGCATATTTTGTATTTGTCTACCAATTGCTTTACATCTATTTCTCCTTAATTAGGTACAAAAGAAAGGTTATATAGAAAGTATTCTTTCAGCTTAAAGAAAAAACCCACTAATATTTCATTCAGTGCTCTTATTTGTCTTTTAAAATTGCAATCCTTTGTTCAACTGTTGAAATATGAAAAATTGAAATATGATATTCTGGGTTTTCCCCACCCCACCTCCAGAGCAAGAATAAGAAGGGTGAATGAACTTCTGTGTGTTCTGCCCTCACAAACAAAACAAAAGCATTCATTCTATTTATTCTGGGTTTTTCTCACACTGGCACAGTTAGGAATAGGACAAACACAATCATGTGATAGTCAGATGGCCCCTTTTGTCAAAGAAGTTACCAGCTGTACATTTTGGATTAAGAATTAGACATCAATAATAAAAACGTCTAGGTAAATTAATTTCAAGATTAAGAAGGTAAGATAAAATGTAGAACCTTTATCACTGCTATAATCAATTATGTCTCCAAAGATGCTATATTATTTTGGCATAATTTCTCATCAATACCTAAATATTAATGAGTATATGCATCACAATGCAAATTCTATATAGAACATTTATCTTGTGCATTCATTAAATAATTGCCCATTCACAGAATGTGGTTATTTAATAAATGCTGGATTGATATCATTCTCTATGGATCATTATTAGTTAGCATATATGTTTATTGGTTAAAAATGGCCTTTAGGGAACAGGAATGAAATGTAAATAACTACTCTATATTAATGATTAATTCTCAGTAAATTCACTAAATGATTAATGTGAAACAAAAAGAGATATCGGGCAAGCCAGATCAGTGTTTTCTTAGGCCACAAAGGTGTAGCTGAAAAGCTATGTTGTTTTAAAAAACATTTTATTCATTGGTCGTTCGAATTTGTAAGATTAATTATAGTATTCTTTTTTATTTATAAACATTATAGTAACTGAAAAATAATGTAATATTGAATCTGATAATAGTTTGAAAATTGAATCATCTGACCAGGATTGTTAATGGCTAAAATGTACGGGTTCATTTTTAAAAATATAAAAGTGGACATTTTTCCAGAATGGCTCCCTGAACCTTGTCAAAAAGATAAATTGGAGCTGCTTTTAAATATGAATCATTGCAGGAAACTGGTTTAAGAAATTCACAGTCTAAGCTAAAAATAAATGTCTATATTTAAATATAACACAATTTGTGAATTAGGCTCCTAATCTACACTCTTAAACAGCAAGAATGGAAGAGTAAGCAGGCATTCACTGATAGGTCTGAGAAGATTACAGTATTGTACACTGTAAAAATATAAGGACTGATATCACATATCATGATAAACCATACAAGATTTATAACTTAGAACTGCATGATTTTGGCAACTGATTTATTCAACATAATCCTCAGAAGTTTGGAACAAACTGGGCCTATTAGGTTTTAATACGTATGTAACTGTATACTGGATTTCCTTATTAATAGAGCCCAATTTTTGCAAATTGTATGAAAAGTTTCCACTCTATCTCCTTGAGTACAGGTTCCCCACAGGGCTGTGTCTTGAGTTCACTACTATCCACCTTGATGACCCATGACTGCTGTGGCAAATCTGCTACAAATCATATTTAGAAGTATATGGATGACACTGCAGTGGTGGGTCTTATCTAATTAGATCCTTATGAAGATCAGGAAGAGGTGAAGGCTCTGGTGGACTGGTGCAATAAAAGTAGTCTGGTTCTAAATGTTAATAAAACAAAGGAGATCACTGTAGATTTTAGAAAGATCCAGCATAGTCATACTCCACTCAGTTTCAAGGATGCAGCTGTAGAGGTGGTCAACAGTATTAAGTATCTGGGGATGCAGATAACTAACCATGTGAAATGGTCTGTCCACATGTCATCCTTAGTGAAGTGTGCAAACCAGCATCTGCATTTCCTGCATCGGATGAGGAGAGCACATCTTTCTCCTCCTGTCCTGGTTACTTTTATGGAGGCACAATTGGGTGGGCTTTAATAAACTACACCACCGTTTGGTTTCGTGACAGCAGTGCATCAGAGAGAAAGTCCATACAGCAGAGAGTGGTTAAGGATAGCCGATAGGAAGTTCATTTCCTGTCATTCAGGAAACTGCTTGTAAGTGCCATGTGCTTAGAGCTCAAAGCATTATTAGAGACCGCACACACCCACTTTATGGTCTGTTTCTATTGCTCCTCTCTGGGAGGAGGTTTCCAAGTATTTCTAGCAGGACTACCAGATTCTGTAACAGCTTTGTTCCCTATGCCATCTGTCTGATAAACTCGCAAGATTAATTTCTCTTGCAGTGTACATGTATACATCCAAACTAGGCTGCATTGTTTCTCCGTAACATCTAATCAGTGGTGGGGTTCAAATTTTTTACTACCAGTTCTGTGGGCGTGGCTTAGTAGGCGTGGGTATGTTATCAGCCAATCAGAGGTGGTATTTGCTGGTTCTCCGAACCAGTCAAAATTATTGCTACCAGTTCTTCAGAACCTGTTGGAACTGGCTGTATGTAATGTATGTGGGTATATGCATAATTTTGTATTTATTTATTTTGTCATGTTTATGTAGTGTATATTAGAGGTGGAGACCCTTTGAGAGCTGTATGAAACAAAATTTCATTTTAATGTACACCGATTAGCATACAGTCAAAGTGACAATACAGTTATTCTAAATCTATCAAGGTTAAAAATCTTTTTATGTCTGGGTTTACATGTTGTATATAATATTTTATCTGTCAGGATTAATTGTGCCACCTCTCCATAAGTTTTATTATAGTGTGTAAAGTTAGGTATATTTGGATCTATATTCATTGAAAGTGTCTCTACTATATTCTTTCTAGCAATTTAGGTCCATCTCATTATTTCCAACATTCAACTGTTCTATTCAATTGTTGTCCAGTGCTACACTCAGACATCTTTTAGCATGTGCTTTCCTAAACATGGCAAACATACACTGATTGCCATACCATCATTCTCCAAATCCCCATTTTTTTACGTACATCTAATATTTATTTGGTTCAATAAAACTGTCTCACAAAATAACTTTTTTGGTGACATATATATTCTACAATAAATAAATATTGCACATTGCAAAACAAAGGCAATTTGTAAAATTTTGCCACCACCATTAAATCATAGTCCTCAAATTTACCTTAGTTCCAAGACCTGATAACATTTCCTCAAAAAGCTCTTTGTAAGACTTTTGGCATCCTGATGGAAACCCTAGTCCCCCACGGGATCTTGGAGCCTGCAGTACCATATTAAGGACATCAACAGTTTGAAGGCTCAACAAAGAATCCATTCTGCATTTTTTTCACAGTAACAGCATATAATTCCCTTATAAAATTATCCTTTTTAAATGATATGCTTGCAAGTGAATTCAGACATTAATACAGATCTCAACTTGTTTTTATACTATGAGTTCAAGAAAAATTCAGATTTTAGAACCAGAATAATAAGGTGAATAATAAGCAAATAAAAGTTAGAGATGAAAATTAAACCGACTATTATTTACTATTAAACAATAGCTCTCCAAATGTCTACAAAGGAGAATGTAGTTTCATATTTAAAGATTATCACTTTAATCAATAAGGTGTGGCAATAATTATCTGCATTTATATACATATTAAATGACTATTTCTTCTATTACCATTAGCTAAATTTTATACCATCCTAACACTTCCAATTTTTCTTTTCGTTTTATGAATGGGCTAAATAAATTATATTTTCATAATCTTATACTAAAATATCTGGTTTAAAAAGATGTTCTTTTAAAATATCGGTAACATATTTTGCTTACTCTTTGCTCTATTATAAACAACTGGACAACTGTTCCCATCATTTTTGTTGTAATAGTGTCTTTCTGAATCTACCTGAAGGTTTTTTGGGATGAGGGAAGAGGAAAACTTAAATGATTTAATTATACAAAATGCATAATTCTGGTATCTTGCTCATAATTAAATCCCATAACCAAAATCAATAAAAGGTCAATGATTTTCAAAGGATGCAACAGGTGTTTTAAAATGTCAAATTATAGAACCAATACTCTTCCACAATAGAGTTGTATTTTCTTAGAAATAACTTTGTCATGTTCATGTCAACTGGGTTGCTATAGAACTGACATAAATATACAGAGATGCCCATCTAACAACAACACATGCTGGATAATATGAGTAGAAATTCCAGTGCACTGCTTAAAATTCTGTGGAACGGCTACATGAAATAAGTGTTTACCAGTATTCTAAGGTCAGTCATCTGTTTCAACAGATCTTCAAATAGTTCACGGTCAGCGACTGGAAGTTCTGAAGACAACACCACTCCTACATAGGATCCTGATACCTGTGTCATCATATCAGGAAACATATAGACCCCGGAGCTGCATGAGAGAACAGGAGACTGGCTGCACATAAGAGGATACAGCCAGTCACAAACCTGGAAGAGAGAAAGCCAAATAGACTGAGTATTTAATGAACCAAATACATTCATTGTTTAATTTAAACAATCAATATAACAAACAAATCTGATACTTTCATGGCTCCTTTTTTAGAAGGTCTTTGTTGAGGGGGACCAGGAATTACATTTATAGGGCTATTTTCAGAACTGTACGTGTATCCATCTCAGTGTATGAAATGGTCCCTAAGTACTTAACCAGTTATAACCAGTACTTAACCTCTGTATCCTAGATATTATCCCCAGATAATGCCTTCTGCATTTAATTAAATATATATTCTTCTGTGCAACTGATATAGACTGTCTTAATGTGTACTAGAGAACCTTTAAAAGACAGGGTTTTCTAGCAGAGGCTTAACAAAAAGCTATGTATGATAATGGTTTTTGTTAAAGCCAGTGAAATGTATATACAGTACATGGTCTGGGGTTACAGGGCAGCGGTCTGGTTCATATCAAGTCATATTAAGTAGCCCTTGAGATGACACATATGCTGTAACAGTAGCTTTCCAGGACTTCCTCAATACACATGGAACACTGACTTCAGCTTTGACTTACAGCTAGCTAAACAGATTTTTGTGTTTGTTAGTATAATTACTGAGCTATGGATTTTCTTTCTTTCACTGTGAGTTATTGAGATGGTGGGGGTGCTCAGTTAGTGCTGGGGAGGGTGCATTAAGGGAGGTTCAGACAATCTCATTGTACACATGTTGTGCATTGACATTAAAGATTTGAATCTGAATTTGAATTTTTCATGGCTTCCGAAGGATTGACATTCTTTAGAATACCTGATGAAGATGGAAGTTCAAAGTAAAACATATGCTGAAGGGAGTTCACCGGTTGTAAAGAATGGGACAAATTTTTCAATGACAATTTAATAGCAAGTCAAGATAAAGATAAATCTCAACATGAAAATAAGTAATAAATTCAGTTGCATGTATGGGGGTAATGAATGCCTATTAGCCTGCACACTAACTTTGCTTTGGCCTTTACTACTACCTTACCACCTTAAGAAACACATCTCAATGTGGAACATCCAAAAAGTCTTTGAATTAATATAGTTTGAAAACAATTATTTCCTAAAGCGCAAGTAGAACAACTTTAGCCTCCCAAAATCTGCTGGCACTTCCTCAAGACTTTCTAGCTAATAGCTTGAGGAGACTATAATCTAAGTTAAGGCATTACCTGAAGGAAAGCAGGAGGACGATTGTGGGCGGTTGCAACATCTGTATCCAAAAACTTTACAATGCGAAGATATCCAGGATATGAGGGAGCACTAACTTGTCCATCAGGAGAGACATAGAAAATCTGCACACCATGGGGAATGAGGATTAATTCATCAGCATCTACTCCAAAATTATCAACAGGAGGTGGCTGAGTACATTTTCTATAGTAGTCATCTCCAACAGATGAGAATTCCCCAGACTCTGTCCCATAAGACACAGTATAGTGGCCATCAGTGGCCTCTGGAGTATAAGCAGGAGGTGCTTCATTGGGCATTGAAGTTGATGGACTCAGTGCATCCATTTTCCCTTGCCTTGTAGATCCAGTATTTCCATGGCTTGAAAGTGGTTGAGGGGGTGATGTCAATGAAGTGGGCACTGCAGGCCTCTCAGGATTTTCTTTAGATGGAATTGTTGGATATAATTTGGGCATCTCTATATTGGAGCTAATGGCAGTGATATTTGCTTGGGAATTTTCATCTAGAAGCCTCAAACGAGCAGTAACATTTTCTAAAGTTTCCCTCATCTTTTGCTGCATTTGCTTAACAGGTATAGCATGGCTCTTGGTGCCATCAAGACCTTCTGATGGAATTCGAACTCCTCTGCTTAAGTGGGTAAGCCCCTGCCTATAGTAATTCTTTGCTGCTTCTACTTGACCCAATTCATCTGCATTCAATGCTTTATTAATAAACACAAAGGCTTTCTTGTACTCATCTTCAATTGCTCTTGCATTTTCATTTTCTTGCATAGCTGAATCCTGACCTTGATCCATTATTGCACACTGAAACATAGAATAAATTAAGTGACAACACTGAACAGAAGAGAAAAAATCAGTGAAAGGTATCTAAATCCAAACGTTAAAGTGAAATCAGCTATATACACACAGAACATTTATGTTCGATGACATCTTAAAAGGATATCAAATGATATTTTTATTAAATATTTTTCCTTGTCTTTGAGTCTGGAGAATCTGGAGTCCTTCAGATATTGCTCAAATTTAATAATCCAGCCATCAGGATCAAAGGTGACAGATTCAAGAGCTTTACTCAGCAACATTTGGAGAGCTATAAGGTCTGTATTCCTCATCTGCAGCATCATTTATTTAAGGTAGCCTTAGTCTCAACAGTAACTCTAAGCATCTTGCAAAGCAAAAATAATTAGGTTTTAAACAATGAGGCAAGAATAAAGCATAAATAATGATTTAAACAATGAGAAGAAAAACTAAGCATATAATGTAATTCCATCAGTCAAGGAATTCCAGTTGGTGGGGGCCTTCTCTGCCATGGCAGCTGTCCTTCGGAAAACCTTAACCCTTGAGGTGGGATCAACTCCCACCCTTCTGATCTTCCATAAGGGCCTGAAGACTGCCAGATGACTTGGGGCTCCAACAGGAGCCACACGCTGGTTGATGAATTAAAAAGCAATCCCACTTCCCCACCTAGAGCATCCTGCTCCCTCCCTTTCTCCCTATCTTTTAACTATAATTCTATTTTTCACTATAATTTCCATTTTTATTGCTTTAGAAATATTTATCTATTATGTTTTTAATGCTTTTAATGCTGTAAGCTGCCCAGAATCACTTCGAAACAAGATAGTCAACAAAACAATAAATAAAATAAGCAAGCAATGATTGCTAAAATAATCTTATTGTTGGGGGATAACAAAACTGCATTAAAACACTATTAAATGCAGATTAACAAATGGGCTGCTAAACAGTATACTGTCTCAGGCACGGTTTCAAAAAAGGAGACCTTCAAGGCTTTCCAAAATTACCAGAGGTTCAGGGCCACCCAAACTTCAGGAAGAATATTGTTCCACAGGGCAAAAGCATCCATAGACAAGGTCCTGCAAGATGGTGTTATTTTCAGTAACAGAACCTGGAACAAGTTCAACCCACTGGTTTCTCCCCAATGTTGCATATTTCTAACTCACTTACAAAAATTTTATGCAATTCTGACCCAATGCAAGAAAGATAGAAATGAAGCCCACCCCCCCACCCCGCCCCAAGTAAAGCCACCTGCTGAAATTATCCAGGTTTCTCAAGATTCTAAGTTAGCAAGGAAATAAAAATAATAATTCTTATTTGCCCATGAATTTGGACGTCTAAGCATTCGCTTTTTCAGCAACTCTTCCAAACTAACAGACTTTTTAACAGCAGTCCCTGCCAATGTCAATAGAAAATTTATACACTTCAACATCCTGTCATCTGGAATTCCAGCTTCCAGATATGCCTAGTTCAAAAGTACATTCACTATGAATATGAAATTAACTTCTGATTAAAGGAAAAGGAAGTGCTTGTTCACTGTATCTAAATCAAAATAAACCAACTATAATCTTCCAATATGGTCAGTTTTAGATACATCCAAAAATTTAGTCTTAGATATCACTAAAGATAGTTTATATGATGTGAGAGACACAACTGATATACTTATAGAACTTCAGTGATAAAGTATTTTATTTTAGGGAGAAAACAACAGCACCTAATAATTTACTTGATTGACCTCATTCACTGAGGAGAGCTGTTTAATCTACAGCTCTTAGCTGTAGATTAAATCTACACAGTTCTGCAATTCATTTTACAATTATTTAATGTTTTATATTTTGGCTTTAAAAGAGAAAACAATGGTCATCAATATCTCCATAGGCTAATTTAAGAGGGACATTCAGAAGAAAGTCCACAATCTGCTTATTACAGGCTACAGCCTTATTTTGAACATCACTAATCTTAGTTATCTCCTTTACGGTCAAGTGAAATATAGTCACCATCCGTGACTATATCTCATTTGCCCATCCCTCCTGGAGAATTACTGTCATTGGATGGTATGAAAACTCAGTACAGTTATATAAATGGTTTGTGCCTGTTTAATTCTTTTTACTGAATAAATCACAATTATGTTCAGATAATATACTAAGCCTGGAAATAGGCAGTATAATTGTTCATACAGCCAAAAATGACTGCTCTTCAGTATCATATGACATTATCCATTACATTAAGAGTCACAATTTCTGGGGATCTCCATGGATACTACCAAATGCTTCCAGAGGTCAATATAGCTGTGAGGTCAACATAAAGGCGGGATATAAATGGGATTAAAATAAATAATAAATAATAAATAAATAAGCCAATATTTTTGCTTATTAGTTACAAAGGCTGATTTTACATACTGTATTGTATTGTGGATTAATTCTGATTTAGACATTCTGAGCTTAAATCTCTTCTGGGAAACGAGTTATTTCGAAACCTATCATGGTATGATTGATGCAATAAAAACATTTTCTAGAAATAATACTTAAGTTTGTTGTGTTTTGGGACAGAAAATGCCTATGACTACAGTCTCAATTCAACATTCTGACAACAGCAAACATCAGCAATGCACTTAAAGAAATATCCTAGTCATGACATTATGTATAATTTAACTAACTTCAGATCCAAGTTACGAAGTTCTGTCTCAAGTATCAGTATTCTAATCAATCTACCCCAACAGACCGAATGGCTTGAGCTATAGCAGATACCATACCATAGTTTACCTGACTAATCCGGGATGGCTATCATTCTACATACTGTGTGCAGAACTGCCTGTGTTCACACAACATCTGAAACTATGACTTATAAATTGCTGGGCCAAAACCAGATCAGAGTTTAGCAACTATGTGGCTTATTCTGGTTTAGCAAAATTGTACAAACAGGGCCATTACAATTTGTTTATGTTCCATGATGGAATCATTCTGGGTTCACATCATTAGTTTTGTAAGATATTTTATCAGTTTACAGTGGTAGAGGAGCTATTTAGATTGTTAAAGCTCATTTCTGCACATACTAAATAAAGTAGGTTCTGCTACCCACAAGTTATGAGGGCTGCCATGAGTAAATTTCTCCCAGTTCTGATTTATTCTGAGAATTATACAGTGTAGAAGCTAGAACAATTCTTAAGAGATTATTTAGGACCTAAATAAATTTTAGGTCAATCCTCTGGCCGCTACTGAGCAAGTAAGGTTAAACAAATAATGACTTGTGTCATTATTGGGTTACCTGTGATTAACCCAATTTTAACAAGAGGTAGATCTATAATCTAATATGAAACATAGTATGTCCCCCTATAACCTCAAGGTTTTCACTTTAAGTCTGAAGGAGCTCATACACCCAAAACCCTGCGCACAATTCCCCTAGACCAGGGGTAGGCAAACTTGGCTCTTTTATGACTTGTGGACTTCAACTCCCAGAATTCCTCTTCCAGTCAT
>JANHFR010003399.1:23461-36759 GCA_032468015.1 Mimophis mahfalensis
TCTAGATAATCTGCTTCATCCAGGAACTGAGGGAGCTGATGAGCCACCACGCTCTCAACAACCTTTGCCATGAAGCGAAGGTTGGAGACAGGACGAAAGTTGTCTAAAACAGCTGGGTCCAGTGCAGGCTTCTTGAGAAGGGGCCTCACCACCGCCTCTTTCAAGGCGGAGGGGAAGTCACCCTCCCGCAAGGAAGCAGATGTAACTGCATGGAGCCAGCTGCTGGTGCCTTCCCTGGCAGCATACACCAGCCAGGAGGGGCACGGGTCCAACAAACACATGGTGTTTGTTGGATTTAGCTTTTGAAATTCCCATTTTTTGCAAAAATACCAAATTTGTGCAACAATTATCAGTTTTCCAAAACAAAGCATCATATTGTTTACCTTTGCAAACAGATAGAAGTTAAATGTGCAAACGGGCGTGTTACTGTGCTGGTATCAAATATCAATATAGCTTTGTCATGCTGTTCCCTTTAACTTCCAAAACAGAATATGAAACGACGTAGGCGGCGAGACATATTACGTGTGCAACTTGTACGAATATTTGAACTGTTGGCAGATGCTGGTGTCATTAGTCACAGGTAAGCCATCCATTTTTATTTAGCCATTCACCAGCAAAAGCATAGGTAAGTATATTATCTAAGAATGGTCTGCAGAAAACTACCTTAAATACTGTGCGGATGTGCTGAAAATTTATTGATTTATGTATATTTATTTGATTTATATCTCACTTTTCTTCCTGGTACCTAAGGCAATGTGCACAATATTCCTTCTTCCTGTTTTCTCCCTACAAATCTCCCCAGTGATGAAGATTGGACTGAAACACACTGAATGCCTTGCGTCACCCAACAAGCCAAGGGTGATTTCCTGGATATTAGTCCATTTAATCACAATGGCTTTCATTCACTTGCACTTTCTCTATAGTAGAATTATATCAGCATTATAGGTTACAAAGTAGGGAGCAGTTCTCTTGATTCAGTATTTCCCAACCTTGGCCACTTGAACTGGTGTAGATAAGTCTGTGAATTGAAGCCCACTCATCTTGAAGTGTTCCAGGTTGAGAAAAAATGGATTAATTCATCGAGCATTGATACAGTGGCTCATCTGTCTCTATAAAAGAGAATGTGTGTGTGTGTGCATATGTTCTGTATACATTCTTTAACAGCTGGACCAATCACAATGAAACTTGCCATGTAGGTAGCTTACCCTCTGCAGAAAAACACTGTTAGGGTATGAATGCTATTGGGGGGGGGTCTTTGCCCCCTAAAAATCCTGCCGAAGTGCTGACCTCCAGGACTTCCCTCACGCCTGGCTTAAGTTCTTTCCTTAAGGACAGCACAAGGGGTGCCAGAGAGCAGCGTCAGGCTATGGCTGGCTCCTGTGCATTACAGGCCACCAATATGGAGGGCTTCTGAAATGGAGGCCTAGGCCAGGACGAGGTGAAGCCTTTTGAAACCTTAGGGAGGTAGCTGGCTCCAGGACGACTATACCCAGGCATAAGCTAGTATAAAAAAAAATTACAGAGACACATATTGCCCGAGAGTTTATACTAATGTGTCTATCATCAAAATTCCTCCCTACCTATTGCTGCTGTTTGTTCCTACAGCAATTGCCCTCCTTCCATAGGCATTTATATTTCAGGAATTGTTTGTGGATGTGGGATGAGATATTTATCAACTCTTACTCCTGATGGTCTGTTGCCCTGTTCAGTATTTGAAAGTGCAATGCCCAAAATCTTTATTGGCCTTTATTTTATAAGAAGTGAAGATGGGGATTCCCACTATAAAATCCCGTGAAGCAACTTGGGATTCCACACAGATCCCTAGTTTCCATCCAGTAAAGCCCTCTGAGGAATATCTTTCATCGAATGAACTCAAATCTGTTGGCATTTTGAATAATGGGCCCCTTTACTCATGAGTGATAGTAGAAATTGGGGGGAGATAAATGAACTCATAGAATATTTCTCCTGTTTAGAAAATTTTTAACATGTTAGTGACAATAATAGTTAATTTATTGGTTAATAATTATTTTGTGTGTTGTTTTGGTTGAGTCTCAACAAAAGCAATATGCAGCTCTGCATTTTGGACATTTCTTCTCCCACAAGCAAAAAGAATTATAAAACAATTATCTTCACCAAAACAAGATATCCACATTTTGCGCCATATACTAAAGCATGTTTGGACATGTTTTCATAGTACTAAGGGTAGGATACAATTTCTAGTTTTAACCAGAGAACAAGAATGTCCAAAATATTCAAATTTAGACAAGCAGTTTCAACTGTGATGGAAGTGGCTCAGACATGAAACAGGCCTGCTTGGAGCTGTTCTTAGCCAGGAATATTTCTGATATATAGCTAGAACAGTAGCAAATACTTCTACAAATATCAAAACGTCTATTTTCAATTTAAAATGTGTCATTGAAACTTGAATAAAATTGTAGAAAAATGCACAGTATTATTATAAAATCCCTGCTACTGTACTGTATCCAGGATTCCATGATTTTCTTATATTTGAAAATGCTAACCTTTTTCTTCTCAAATCTGCCTACAGCTTGCAATAATTTGGTGATTTTTTTTTTTTACAAGTCTATATTCCAATGCTTGTGCTTTTCTTTATAGTGCAAGTGGCGGCCTTGATAATGAAACACATTCCCTGAACAATACTTTACTGGAGTACGTGGATCTTACCAGACAACTGCTGGAAGCAGAAAATGAAAAGGACTCTGACACACTGAAAGATATCCGTTGCCATTTTAGTGCCTTAGTGGCAAATATTATTCAGAACGTTCCAGGTATTCACAATATTTCCAGGCACCCCATCGCCCGATTTTTTGGTTTATATTTCAAGCTCAGCACATCTGATGTGGAATGTATTTTTTCTTGAAACTTGAAAACTGCTGATGAATTATGGGTCGCAATTAAAACCTCTTAATTCCAGTCATCTCGCTCTTCCCTAGGAAGAAAGGCAAGCCAATTCGGAAAAATTTCTTACCAAGAAAACTGCAGGGACTTGTCCACATTCACACGTGCACATCCCCACGTGCGCACATACAAATCCAGTTTGACTTTTTTTATAGATTGAGCAGCTAATAATAAAGTTGTTGTCTCATGTCTTCTGTAATTTATATCAATAAATCTATGTATAAGTGAGATATTCCACAAATAGGGTCTCCAGTTTGAAGTAGACAGATCCCATACTTGCTGGAGGGATCCCCCAAAACCAGTAGTGGTATCCTACTGGTTCAGCCCAGTTCAGTCAAACCAGTGACGATGATTAGGCGTGGTTCACCAAACCGGCAAAAACCACCCCTGGCTGGCCCTGCCCACCTGCCTCCTCCCCCGCCCTTTCCTTTTTTTTAAGCTCAGCAGATTTGCGCGCCAGAACTAGTAGCTGCGCGAATCAGCAGAGCTCCGCTTTTGAAGCAGAGGGAACACACTGTTCCCATCTATTTCTGCTCTCTGAAGCAGCAGAGGTTCTTTCTCTGGGCTCCGTGGTGGCTGTGGAGCCCAAAAAGACCGCTTCCGCGCTGCTCCGGAGAGCAGAAATGGATGGGAACAGTGTGTTCCCTCCACTTCAAAAGCCATGTGCCTGCACACGCACGTGCATGCGCAGAAGGCACACGCTCATTTTTTAGTGAACCAGTGGTGGGATTATTTGAATCCCACCACTGCCCACAACCAGTTTTTTTAGGGGGAGGGGGCCCTCTTCCCAGTTGTGCAATGTGCTACTAGGTTTTGCATATTTGATCTGTGGACCTGGATGCTCAGTTTTGATGCCCTGCACCCGAGAGGTGCCCTTTCACCTGTGAGGGTAACAAACATTGATCTGATTACAGACCAAGGTAATATTACATGGGGAGGAGGGGAGCGCTAACTGTTACAGCACCCGCATGGACTTCGCTGAAGAAAATCTTTGATATTTGGCTTGTTCCTTTTGTTAAACAGTAAGGAGAAATAGTATTGTCTCTTTCATATTTTAATTTCATTTCATATTGCAAAATGTTTCCTCTTTTATTTTCCACTGTTGTGCAGTGCATCAGAGAAGGAGCGTCTTTCCGCAGCAGAGCCTCCGTCACAGTCTGTTTATGTTGTTCAGTCACTGGGCTGGACCTTTCAGCATCATGTTTACGCCTTTGGACAGATACAGTGACAGAAATATGCAGATAAATAGGCATCAGTACTGTGCCTTAAAGGTAATAAGCTGTCACATGCTTAGCCTTTATTGTAGAATTTTGCTACATCATTACCTATGATTACACAAGTTGTCTGCAATGATCAGAACTCTTCTGTAGTGGTTGCCCAAAATTGGACAAAATAGCAATCCTATTGCGCAAAATAGCATCCTTTACTACTCCAAATGATTATGATCCTTGATAAATAGTATAAATGCATGCCACAGTTTTCTTAGTTCTTGCGGAATGGAATAATAAAATACTTACAAATATATGTTTGTATAAATAGGATATGTATATATCTTTTTTATTTAAATGGAACCGCAGTTCAATTTGTCTCATATTTTCATCCATTTTTTTAAGGCAATGTCTGCAGTGCTTTGTTGTGGTCCAGTTGCAGATAATGTAGGACTTTCACCCGATGGCTATCTATACAAATGGCTCGATAATATTTTGGATTCTCAGGATAAGAAGGTATCGTGTACAATACCAATAACTTAAAATCTGAAGCCAGATAATCTGGGGGTTAAATGTAGAAAAAACTGAGAAAAAGGTAGCTCCATATGCACTAAAAATAATTAAAATCGGGACATCTGATCTAATGAGAAATCTGTATCTTTAGTTTGGATTTATTTTTTTTAAAATAGAATTACTGAGTTCAGGAAGGACATAAATTATTTAGCCTATCTTAAGGGTAGATCAGCCTTTTTAATCTACAAGCTGCACTTCTCCTCTGTAAGTAAACATTGGTGACCTGATGTGTTCAGAGAGGACAAGACCCACATTTTGACATTTATTTGTTAATTATAATTTTTTTGATGACCATCTCACCACAAGGCAATCTGGGCTGCCTACAAGGTTAAAAGCCAGAACTGTACAAATAATATAATGCAAATAATGATAATATTGCCGCCCTTCTCTGGAGTCTCAGGGCGGCTTACAATCTTTAAGCACAATTCAATGTGCTTAGCAATAGCCTTCATTCTTCGTATATGCCTGCTTATTAGCGGCATTTTTACAGCTTATTGCCCCCAACAATCTGGGTCCTCAATTTACCTACCACGGAAGGATGGAAGGCTGAGTCAACCTTGAGCCTGGTGAGATTCGAACATGCCTTAATTACAGGCATCTGGTAGTTAAGTGCTAAGTGCTTAACAGGCTGCACCACCGAGGCTCTTTTTTTAAAAAAATTTTAATTTTAAATTTTAAATTATAATCCATATTTTTTTCTGAATTTCTACAACAGGAAAAAAATCAACCACCTTTGGAATATTCGGGTCTCTTCAAATGTCCAATCTCCCCTCCCATTAAAAAAGTTCAAATTTTGCTTCTGGCTTCTTGCGGGAAATTCTAGAGGCTGGAAATGTGTCTGGCCCATAGGTTCTTTCCCCTATTTAATAATAGCTTAATTCAGAGAATTGTATACATTAAGCCTTTTTATGTATGCTCAGATATACTAGAAATAAAGGATGTACCTCACAACAACAGGGCAGAACTTTCATTTTATGTTGTGTTTGTTCAGGTGCATCAGCTTGGTTGCGAAGCAGTTATGTTGCTGTTGGAGCTCAACCCTGACCAGAGTAACCTCATGTATTGGGCCGTAGACCGTTGTTATACAGGCTCGAAGCGTGTAGCAGCTGGATGTTTTAAAGCCATAGCCAGCGTATTCCAAAACAGGTATTTAAGAATTTAGAATGGGTGTAGGTCGTCCTGGACAAACAACTGGTCATTTTACTACTGTTCGGAGTTGTAACTGCCTTGGAAAAGCCCTTTCGGCCATTGTAAAATGTCGTAGCATACACACACACCCCATGATCACATGACTAGCGTTATGGCACTTGGCAACCTGACTTTCACTTATGACCAGTTGAAGCATCCCACGGGCGCAATATTCAGAAGAATGGGTTCGCTTAATGACAACGCCATTTGTGTAACAGCCACGTGGTTAACTTAAACAATTTGAGGGGTTTACTTAACACTTGCCACAAAAAAATGACAGAAAAATGGGACTGGTTATGTGGGCGCCTTGACTTAAGACCACAACAACAAACAATCATATTCCCAATCCCAATTATGGTCATAAATCAAGGACTGCCTATAATAGAGTCAACTGAAGTTGCAATTGTATGTGCCCTGGTGGGGAAGCAATGGCTCTCTAAATTTTACAGATAATACATCTTAAAAAGCAAAGCTAATGGTGAGGAGAATAAGCAGCTCAATATGTGGATGCCTTCAGATTCTCCCCGCCAATCTATACGCATAATTGGGTTACTATCAGGATAAACATGACATAAACCATGGCCATCTGAGCTGCTGTGGGAGAGGTGAGGATTATCTTACTCAGCTGATTTGTGTGGATATTGTAAGAATACAAAAGAAGGGTAATTCTGAAGTTCTGTCTAATCAGGCCTCTGAGCAACAGTTCTAAATTCTGCCATGAGTTGCCCAATTCATTGGCAGAATCTTGACAGCCACAGAATAAGCCTCCTTTGTGTTAAATTCTTGTTTTGTGCTATTGTTTCCACTGCTCACGGTCTGATCTAGGAATGGAGAACTGTGACCCTTTTATGACTTATGGACTTCAACAAATTCCTGCTAGCTGAGGAATTTGGGGAGTTGGAAGTCCACAAGTCATAAAGACGCCACAGTTCCCCACCTCTGGACTAATCAGTGGGGAAGAGTAATCCTGTTGTCCTGAAACAAGGATTCATGTTGGGGTGATTGTGCACGCCCCCATATTCTGGCTTGAACCTAATTAATGTGATTGTGTAGTGCCAAAATCACTGATCAGGAAATAATGCTTCAAGTATATCTATTATATCTGTGCTGCAAAAATCCAGGTAACCCCTACATCAAAGCAAAAAGAATTTTGTGAATCTTTTTGCTACCATTGAATCGTGAGCTAGAATTTTACAGCCCTAGATTGGTTCAGTGATTAACTAAATGAAATGCATCATTTGGACAGAGGTAGACTATTGTAAATAGAACAGTTTTCTAAGTAGCCTTATAGGTTCACATTGTAAATTTTTTAAGTGTTTCATTTATTCAGTTTTTAAGCCACTTAGTTATTAATACTTCCTTTTCTTCATAGGGATTACCAGTGTGATACTGTTACTCTTCTCAATCTTATATTATTTAAAGCAGCTGATTCTTCTAGAGCTATCTACGAAGTTGCTATGCAGCTTTTGCAAGTTAGTATGAAATGTTTTTATCAGTACATAAATATTGTTGTTTGGGGCTTTTAAATTTTAATACTGTTTTAAAAGCTTTTGGATAAAAATCAATATTTAACCTGTTGATACCATGTATCGTTGCAATTAATTTCAGGAAAGTTTCCACAGATTAACCCATTGGGAATAGGGGTTTTTTTCTCCATAGGGTATTTTATTTGGGCTGTGTTAAGGGGTAAAATGTACTGAACAGCCTTTCAGAAACTTAAAAACTGAAAACCCACAGAAATATACGTTTTCCTCTTGGTGGGGGAGGAGATAATCCAAAGACAAAACAGATGTATCTGCAAGAAAATATGTTTTTTTTATTCTTCCCCAGAGCTTATCCTAAATCCCCCCCCCAAAAAATAAGTCTCAATGGTTCTCTATCATTCTCCACCACCTCCAGGATGACCAAATAGGAGAGGTATCTATCCTAGTGTTTCTCAACCCCAGTTGGTTATAGGATACTGGGAGTTGAAGTCTGTTGTAAATAAGCACAAACATGACAGACTTTGGGCAGTTTACCAGGGAGGGGTACAAAGAGATTAAGTTATGAGGGTAGAGATAAAAGACGGTAGACCCAGATGTAAAGTACGGTAAGAGTAAAGGGTGAAAGGCCATGATGAGAGTTTGAGGAAGCAGAAGTGAAGTGATCCAAGTAAGGAGTAAAAAGTAAAGATGGAGAACAAAGCCAGAAAGTACAGTATAGAGTTTCGCGCTCTCCTCTCTGTTCACTTTATTCAACCAATGGCAAAAGGTGTTACACAGTATAGTATTACATCATATATAGAGGCAGCCAATCCAAAGTCTGGGAAAGTAGCTCCGTTGTTCTGGTAACCAGAGATATGAGGGGCCACCTTACATCCTGTTAGATAAACACAGTGCTTCTCAAGACAACTTTCACATGGGAACAGGTTAGATCATAGGAACATTGAGAGGCATCTGGAAATCCCCCAGGCTTGCAAACTACGTCCTATAGAGGCCATTCTGGTACTTACAATAATCCCACAGAAGTCCACTTGTTTTAAAGAGGCTAAGGTTGAGAAAAACTGCCCTATCCTAACCTTGAGCTTGTTAGACCCAGAAGCTGATTTCATGTTTTAAGCCACAGTGAGAAAAAGTGAGAAAGAATATATAGTTACCATTTTCTGTCGCTCTTCCTGTGTTTCCATAATTTCATACTGTTTAGTAATCTGAATTTATTGAAGGCATTTATATTTTCTAGATCCTAGAGCCCAAGATGTTTCGCTATGCTCATAAACTAGAGGTTCAGAGAACCGATGGACTACTGAGTCAGCCTTCACCTTTGCCACATTTATATTCTGTGTCCTATTATCAGCTCTCAGAAGAATTAGCAAGAACATATCCAGAATTAACTCTTGCAATATTTTCAGGTATGTATCTCCTAAAGAGCATATTTCTTAATATTTATTGTTCCAGAAATATTGTAGTATTGAAACCAAATTAGAGTGATTTTCAGTTTTTTTCTCTTAACACTGGCTTATATTGTTTCTATTACTGTTGCCATTAAGAAATATGGTGATGGTCCACAATCTCGAATTATTATGTTCTCTAATCATCATAACCCATCTTATGAATAAGCACTGTACAGATATGCATAACCTTTTTGCTCCTTTCTTTGTCCACCAATCATCAATTAAGTATAGTTTGCCTTTTTATTTTAATGGGAAGTTACACTTATCAAGCTAAGAACAAAGCATCACCCTAAATAATCCTCAATGTAATAATACTGCCTTGTTCTAAAGCATTTAATATGCAGTTATTCCTCTGTGTGCGTGATTATCTGGAGTCCAAATATGCTTGTTTTATCCATTCTGGTTCTTCTTGATCTCTTAGTGGCTTTGATTCCATCAGTCCAGGGGTGGGCTCCAAAAATTTTAGCAAAGGGTTCTCTGCCCGGTTGCTGGGTGGGTGTTATGTTGAGTGTGGCTAGTCGGCCTCTTGCACCATGTGGGGGGGAGCATTTTTCACCCTCCCCGGACTCCAGAGGCTTTCCTCGAGCCTCCAGGAGGGCGAAAATGGCCTCCCCGGGCTGTGGAGGCCTTCTGGGGGCTGGAAACAGTCCCATTTCCAGGAGGCCTGTTTTTCACCCTCCCCGAGCCTCAGCACAGGCATGAAGATTCCTGGGAGAGGCAAGTTGGGATGGGAGGGGCCAGCCAGGAGTGGGATTTGGGGGTTCTCTGAACTGGGCAGACTCTTAGCATGAGGCTGCCCTGGACCCCTGCGAACAGTGGTGGACTTCAAAAATTTTTACCACTGGTTCTGTGGGTGTGACTTGTTGGGCGTGGCTTATGCAGTCAGCCAATCAGAGGTGCTATTTGCTGGTTGTCTGAACCAATCAAAATTATCACTACCGGTTCTCCGGAACCTGTCAGAACCTACTGAATACCACCACTGCCTGCGAACCCCCAGCAGCCCACCCCTGCATCAGTTATGGTACCCTCCTAGCTCTGTTCAGGGGACTGGAAAGTGAGAGGCCCAGTGTTGGAGTAGTCCTCTTTTTCTCTGGTACCATTTTCAATAGGCCTTAGTGGGTTTCCAATCCAAAAGCTATGGTTTTTTATTTAGTTATTTATTTAATCGGATTTATATGCCGCCCTTCTCCCGCAGGACTTGGGGCGGCTTACAACATATTAAAAATACACAAATTACAAATATTAAAAACAAATTAAACCCAACATTTGATTAAATCTAACATTAACACAGACAATTTAAAACTCATTTAAAATCTGCCTCCCTCAGGGGAGGCCAGATTGCTCAAAGAGCCACGTTTTCATGGCGTGGCGGAAGGACCTCAGGTTCGGGATAATCTGGAGTTCCGGGGGTAATCCGTTCCATAGGGTGCCCCCCCCCCCCACAGAGAAGGCCCTCCCCCTGGGGGCCACCAGCCCACATTGTTTTGCTGACGGCACCCTGAGGAGGCCCACTCTGTGGGAGCAGACTGGGAGGCTACCGGTGGCTACCGGTTATCAGAATTTGTGTGAATTTCCTTCCTTCTACCCCCTCCTGGCCTTTTTACCCTGTAGCAGAAGATCTTGCTCTCTTTTCACAATCTGACAAAGGGCCTTCTTTCCTTTCTTCTTTTCACATGGAAGCAGTAGTTATTTCAGGAAGACCAAAAGCTGAAATGGCGGCCGGTAAATTCGTTATGTAATAACACACGTATTATATATTTTCGTACTTTTAAATTATTGAACACAGAGGTAAGCCAGAGAATTCAAACAGCACATCCTTCTGGAAGACAGGTGATGCTTCACTATTTGCTGCCCTGGATGAATAATATTGAATTGATGGATGTGAAACCTTTACCCACAATTCGACGGCAAGATGAAGACGACGAGGACCTTCTAAAAGACAGAGAACTGATGGTGAACAGCAGGCGCTGGTTGAGAGGCGAAGGTTGGGGGTCGCCCCAGGCAACTGCTTTAGTTTTAAACAACTTAATGTATATGACAGCAAAGGTAAATTGAATCCAACTTTGGGCAATTGATGGATTATTTTGAGAGTTCCATTGTTTCCTCAGTTTGTCACTAGCGGAGTGCTAATGCCTGTAAACTGTATTTTTTGAGAATGGAAAGAAAGAAAAAGGAGGGGGGGAAGTATATTTTAAGTTGCACTCAATATGAAAAAAGCAATATTGCAGCCAGGGTAGACTGATTTTTTTTAAGCAAACTAGGAAGAAAAAAGCATTGAGCGCAGAACTTCCTTCTGCATTGAGCGCACTGAGCGCAGAACTTCCTTCTGCATACTATACATTAAATTACACCCACTGTTTTCATTATATATCTCTTTGAGCGTTTAATTTTTAAACAGAGAAATAATTCATGTCTTAACTTTGTTTTCTAGTATGGCGATGAAGTGGCTTGGTCAGAAATTGAAAACGTTTGGATTACTCTAGCAGACAGTTGGCCAAAGAATCTGAAAATAATTCTGCATTTTTTAATCAGCATTTGTGGAGTAAATAGCGAACCCAGCCTTTTGCCTTATGTAAGTTACATGAAACATATTTTCCTCTTCCTCACTCTGGTGAGATGGACAATCTATATATATATAAAACAGAAGTGGGGTGAGGCGTGTTTAGTGTGTATGTGCTGTATACGCTCCTACACGGAGCAACCAATCTCGCCCAAACTTGCCACATACATACCTTGGCGTTGCGAGATCAGCAATGCGGAGGTCACAAAAGCCTTTGAGGGGTCTTTCCCCCCCCGTAAAAGGGGGCCGAAGAGGACATTTCACTGTCCCACGGACATTTCACTGGCAACTCTGCTGCACATGTGCAGAGGGTTATCAGGCAAGGCATGCAGATCGGAGGCTCTCCAGCCAATAGAGGCAAAGCATGCAAATCAGGCAAAGAATGATGGCAATTGTAGGCTGCAGCATAAATACCTGGGCAAAGCATATATATTAAATGCAGGTAGTCCTCGACTTACAACTATAATGGTCTGCCCATTATGGTCATAAGTCGTAAAGGTTGTTAAATGGACCGACCCAATTTCATATTTTTTTTTGTGGTCATTAGGGCCTGATCTTCAGAACTTTAATCTGGGTCATAAGTCCCCTTTTCCATAACTTTAAACAGTCATAATTTTAAACACTCCCTATCGACTGGTTGCGACTTGAGGGCTACCTGTAAGTATGCCTAAATGTTTTATTTAAGAATCATTTTTAGTCCGACCATGTTACTAGTTGCAATTGTCTGTGCTGAAAGCAGAGCCAGAATGAAAATAGAACCATCCATTTATTATAATTATAAATAGTAGTAATAATAATTATCCCCCAGTGAGGCACTACTTTGACCTGAGGGAGATGAGAGTTATGCCAGAAGTTCAGTTGTAGTGGACAGGTCACATCAGAGGAGTCGGACAAAGAGTGTCTCTCCCATAAAAACCATGGTGAGTCATAAATACAGAAAACTAATTACAGGCATTGCCTGGGCCAACAAGGACCATATTAGATGTTTGAGTTCCTGGACTTTGGTGAAAAATTGGCTACCTACTCAGGACTATTGACTGAGCAACCAGGCCAGTCCCTGCCTCTCAGCCCAACGTGCCTCACAGGCTTGCTGTGGAGAAACTAGGAAGAAAAAGGAATACTAGATGTCTTCCCCACCTTGAGTTGTGTATAAAAAGGGGAGAGAGAAAGTGTAAATCCTTCCCTTCCCCACCATCCAGTCAGCGCTGAAGAAGCTTCTTGGATGAGAAGCAAAACATCTTCAAAGAAATACGAGGAAGTCCAGTTGCCTCTTGGAAAAAGCACCTTTGGGAGAGAGAGAAAGAATTGGGGACAGGTAGAGCATGCGTGGTACAAATTCCCAGCTCCACCTCACTATCATCCTGGGCCAGTTCCTTCCGTGTTTGTCCCTATGTTGGACTTTCAATAGGTGTCTGAATGTTTGTTTGGAAAATAAGCATGTCTAAAAAAGGATACAAACATCATAAATATTTTTAAATAAAAGCAATCCCATGTTGGGGAATATTTAAGAATGGTCATGGTACTTTTAAGCAGAACTCCAGTGTTTTACTTCAGTTACTCAGTTAAATATAGACTAGACTGGGATATTGAATAGTATAATTTCTAGAAATGTTTAGTACTTAAACAGGTTTGTTATTTTCAGCAGGAGTTTAAGTACTAAACATTTCTAGAAATTATACCATTCATTTACTTGGTGTAAAAGAAGTCTATTAAAGGAGTTCCATATGATCAAACATTTCAGGTGGTTACAGGGATTTATTTAGAATATATTGCTTTTGTTTTTCTAGCAAATACAGCTTCAAAAATAATGGAACATGGTTAGAATATAGGATAATAGAGTTGGAAGGGACCTTGGAGGTCTTCTAGTCCAGGGGTAGGCAAACTTGGCTCTTTTATGACTTGTGGACTTCAACTCCCAGAA
>JANHFR010003399.1:55847-66105 GCA_032468015.1 Mimophis mahfalensis
AATTCCTCTTCCAGTCACGTTAGCTCAGGAATTCTGGGAGTTGAAGTCCACAAGTCTTAAACTTGCCAGTTTGAAGACCCTTGGTTTAAATAGATATTCCAGTAACTAATACTTTGGCTTTTTGTTTTTAGGTTTGTACAGAAGAGAAATCCCCAACTCTTGCTAATTTGGCTCATATGATGTGTTTATACAGTACACACAGTTACTCCAGAGACTGCTCTAATTGGATTAATGTGGTGTGCAGATATTTGCATGACTCATTTTCAGAAACAACTTTTAATCTGATAACGTACCTTGCAGAGGTAATAATTCTTTGTACATTTAAATATCTCTTTCAGGTATTGGATACTATTCTCCATTTGAAGTTGCACATTTTGTTTTCTCGCATTTTAGAATTACCAAATGTATCTTCCCAGTTCTTGTTTGACACCTTACTATAATAACCATTATACTACAGTGGCTTTTAAACTTCCAAATATACACTTCTAATGTTATACATCAGATAATACTTAGTTTATTGAATGTGAGGGCAGGTCCATTAAAGACCTAGGTTACCTAATGGCTTACTACTTTGTATTTAGTGTCATTTGATATTTTGGATAATCCGTTGTACACATCTGTTTTTAGCTGTTAGAAAAAGGGACCTCCAGCATGCAACAGTCTTTGCTGCAAATCATTTATAGCCTTTTGAGCCACGTTGACCTGTCCACAGCACCGGTGAAGCAGTTCAATTTGGAGATCATAAAGATCATCGGCAAATACGTTCAGGTGAGTCAATTAAAGGGACACATTTGAAAATGTCGTATCTTTCCATTTAGAGAAATAGATTTTGTGTTCCTCTGGATCAGGGTGTACAGTTGCCACATTTGTACAGCATACGTTAATCTTTTCAAACTTGGCAATTTTAAGATATGTGCACCAACTCCTAGAATTCCTCAGCCATGTAGGCCCAATGCAAAGAGTCAAACCAAGCTTCATTTGGGTCAGGATGGGAATTTTAAGAGGTAAAATGGGCACCTTAAGGCAGAAGGCACATTTTGGTCCTTGGAAATGCCCCACCGAATACCAATAAGGGCCACATTTTTATCTTTACAATTTAGGAAGAGAGATGTTAGAAAAATGCATGAAGTCCAAAGGCCCCTCCTTTATTGTATCCCAAAACAAATGGCAATAGAAGCTTTTTGTAACGTTTTTATAAATAGTCTAAGCTTCAGTTTTATTTAATTATTGGATAATGTTTTATCCAGTCCTGTACGGTTCCACATATATGGCTACAATACATATTTATTTTATGCCAAATTACTGCCCAAATAATATTAAAGATACCCAGATGGAACATTTTAGTTGTAATCGGTTGAAATTAATACAAAGTTCTCAGAAGAGAATGACTCATAAATCCAATTTCTGCATGGTGTATTTTTTTCCAGCTGAACTTTGCACCAGATAGGGTGTTTGAATTATTTCTCTCCCAAATAGATACAGCTACTAGAATTCTTTAGCAGCAAAATGTGGGCATAGATAGTGGCGCAGTAATCTGCTTATCCTGTGGCAGTCAGAAATAAGGCTTCTAAGTAGTTCATTTAATTTAATCCCTGGCAGATATTTATGCTTGTCAACTTGATGCCTTTTCAGAAGATCAGGAGCATATGTAGATGGTTTTATTACCATTTTTAATACTGTTCATTGAAGGGGTCCTTGGTACTCTCTGAGTTTTTGGCAGTGATTTGCTTTCCAAGCTTGCCGTTTAACTCCCGAAGTTTTGTTACCAGGCTACGTAACAACATCAGGAGGACTTCGGTTGAAGCATCTTGTTCAGGTCTTCTTAAGCTTTTATGTCTTGGGTGCCAACGTGTTCAGTTGGTCACATGATTGGCCATTCGTTTGGTTCTTTATTTAAATTCTGAGAAGCTGATTGGTTCCATTGTTGATTGGTCATTTGAATGGTCCAGTTTTCCAAGTGCCCGTATGCTGGATCTAAATCAATTCTACCCGTTTTGTAGAATACTAGGCTTCAATAAATTCACAGCATAGAATTTAGAAACCAGACCATTCAAACTAGCAATAGCACTTATATATTGCTTCACGGTGCTTTTACAACCCCCTCTAAGCAGTTTACAGAGTCAGCATCTTGCCTCCAACAATCTGGGTCCTCATTTTACCCACCTCAGAAGAATGGAAGGCTGAGTCAACCTTGAGCCTGGTGATATTTGATCTGCCAAACTTCAGGCAGCCGGCAGTCAGCAGAAGTAGCCTGCAGTACTGCATTCTAACCACTGCGCCAACTCGGCTCCTCAACAACGGAACCAATCAGCTCCTCAGAATTTAAACATAGCAGCAAAGAAACGGCCAATCACACGACCAACTGATCACACAGACACACAAGACATATATAAGTTCAAGAGGAACATAACAAGACGCTTCTACCGAAGTCCTGCTGATGATAACGGTAATGAAACATTTGAGAGCTAAATGGCAAAGCTGGAGTACAAACCACTGCCTTTAAAAGCTCAGAAAGCACCAAGGACCTCTCATTTCAACTCTCCTTTATTGGCCCTATTCATTGAACAATAGTACAAAAAATGGCTGAAGTATAATTATCTAGAAAAATTGAAATGTCTCATCTTTATGTTATTACAGTTGATAAATTTGTATAAGTGATTTACGCTTGTTAAAGGTACAAAACTTAGCAAAGCCAATTCAAGTTTTCATTGCCTTATCTTTTGTTTCGTTCTCTTCTAAGCTTTTATATTGGGGCTTTTCCTTCTTAATCAGTACTTTAGGTACAGTAGTTGTTGGCCGTCTGCATAGTCATGTTAAGGGGATTATACATTCACAGTTTTAAGATTTTGACTTTATTAGAAACTGTAACCATAATTTTCCATTTTGACTAAACCACTAGAGACTTCTTGATCGAGTAAGGTTCACTTGAAGGAGTTATTTGTGGGCAAAATGCTCATCATTGAACTTTAATCTGGGTATAGTGTTATGATAGGGCATATTTTTGTTGTTACGATAAATCATGTGGTGATAAAAGGGAGCAGTTAATAATAACTCTTTTTCAAATTTTATCAAGTGGAACCAACCTCCCAGCAACTTAAAAGCAAGACCTGCTGTGTTGATGCCTTTTTGTAAATTTTCCTTCTCATCTCATTTTCTGACCTTTCAATTGGATATATTGTTTTGAATTTCATCATAAAATAAAGCAAACGCACTTAGCCAGCTCTCTTCCTGTGGTGTGGCCCTTTTCCTCTGATTTTTAATAGAGAACTTGGGAGTTTTACACACACACACACCCCTCCATATTCTGAAATTAAGCAACTGAAGCAGCCTTTCTACCTAACATTAATTTACTCCAGTTGCCTGTTGTGAAATTGCTGTTAATTTAAACCAAGTGACTGTAAACTATGAGAAAGATAATTAAGTTCTAAGTACCAGCTACACTGCTAAATACTTTAGCACGCATAATCAACATTCACATACTTGTAAGCGGTAAACCAGGGGTGTCAAACTCATGTCGTCACAGCATCGTCACGTGATGTGTGGGTGTGGCCAGTGCATGATGCATCCGGCCCATGGGGTGCAAGTTTGACAGCCCTGCAGTAAATGGTAGGCCTGTAGAAGTTCTTTGAAAAACGTACTTTGGAATGTGCAGAAGTATATGCAAAGCACCTCTTCAAGAAAGCGGTGCAGCTGTGCATGCACACGTATGCAGAAAAACCCAGGAGCACCTGAAGCAACTGAGTGGACCTAAAAAGAGATGTGGCTATTTAGCAACAAAAAAAGAGAAGTTTCCTGCATCTTCTGAAGAAGCAGGTTTTAAGAAGGATTTAACCTGTTGTTTATGTTAAATATTCAAAATCACATTTGTTGAATTGTTCATAGAAATGTAACAGCTTTATATTAATACTTCAGATATCGTAGGTTGTTGTATTTTTAAGTTATTATTCTGATTAATGGGAGCATGCATGTCTTTTTTCCTGTCTTTATTAATAGAGTCCCTACTGGAAGGAGGCGCTTAATATTTTGAAACTGGTGGTATCGCGTTCAGCCAGTCTTGTTGTACCAAATGATATTCCAAAATCTTACGGTGGTGATATAAGCTCGCCTGAAATTTCATTTACAAAAATTTTTAACAATGTTTCCAAAGAACTGCCTGGGAAGACCTTAGATTTTCATTTTGACATATCAGAGGTAAAGAGTTTTTAAGTAAGGTTTAAGATTTTGCATGCTTAATTTTCTTCTAAGTCAGGCAGGTTCAACCTGTGTCCCACGGGCTGCATGTGACTCTGGACAGCTAGTAGCACACAGTTTCTCTTTACTCAGTGCAGCCCTGGTTAGCCAAAAGGTCAGACACTTATATTTTAAGCTGAAATTAGGGATGTGCACACACAAGGAAAAATGGGTTGTTCTGAGCCCAAAAGAAAACATCCCTTCCAGAAGTCTTTTAAATTGCCTGCATTTTGATGGAAGAAAGTACAACAATATAATTGTTCAGTATTTCGGAATACTGCTTCAATGATGGTTTCAGCCAAAGGAAGAGTGGGAAGAGAGTAAAAGATTCTTGTTCCCTTCATTTCATTCCAGGATCCCAAGAATAAAATTAGATATAAAATGGGGAGAAGAACAAATGCTCTCAGGTTTTCAAAATTCTGTAATCATCGCCTTGATCAATAGAAAAGAAATTCTACTATCTCTAGTGTCTGTTTCTAGCTACCCATGAAGGACTGACAGCAGCTGATTTACCTCCCCCGACCCCAACATCCCTTTATGCAGCTTGCCATTAGTTGGCTGTCAAAAAACAACCCCCAAAAAAGTGATTTCTGCCTGATAAAATGAGAAGATTGGTGAAAGGAATGAAAAGCTCCTGGCAAGGAGAATGTTCTCACCTTGGAAAAAAGAAATCTACCTCCACAACTGCAAACAGTTACTACAATAATATCTATATCTATAAAACAGAAGTTGGGTGTGTGGGTTTGTGGGTATATCCCGAATAGGCTCTTGCACTCTGGAGACAAACACTGGGGGGTCACAAATGCCTTTGGGGGTTCTTTGCCTCCTAAAAAAGCTGCCAAAGTGCTGACCCCCAGCCGCACTGTACTGCACATGTGCAGAGGGCTGTGCAGTCGCCAAGGTAACAATGGCCAACAGGCAAGGCATGCAGATCAAAGACTCTCCAGCCAATAGAGGCAAGCCATTCAAATTGGGCCAAGAATGCTGGGAATTGCAGGTGCAGCATTCCCTGCTTGCAGCATGTCACAGGAGGCCAAAAATACCCTGGCAAAGCCAGATTATTGGCTAGTATCATATAATAAGCCGGTATCTGATGATTTATAGATCATAGTTTGTGGATTTGCATGTTATATGGACCTTGCTGGTTGTTGCACAACATATCCACAGCATGGTAAACCAACTGTGTTACAGACCTTTGTGAAATTTTGCAAAGTGTTGACCTAAAAAATTAACTTTGTCTTTGTTTTATAGACCCCAATTATTGGGAACAAATATGGAGATCAGCACAGTGCCACAGGTAGGAATGGCAAAGCTAAAGTCATTGCTGTTACAAGAAGTACATCTTCCACTTCCTCCGGATCAAATTCTAATGCTTTGGTTCCTGTGAGCTGGAAGAGGCCACAGTTATCTCAGGTGATCCATTGCATCAATCTTAAAATGCAGAAAGCATCTCTTTGTAGCAAAAGAAAGCAAGCATCATTTAGATATTTATAAGTACTTTGATTTCTTTTCCAGCGTCGAACAAGGGAGAAACTAATGAATGTATTATCTCTTTGTGGTCCAGAATCAGGAATCCCCAAGAACCCTTCTGTGAGTAATTTTAAATTCCTGAAAAAACCGTGTGTCCATCAATTAAAGAAATGTATATACTAAAGTTGGTGAATTATTATATCACTGTCACAAGAGTTAAAGAACTAGAAAGCTTTTACATTGTAACAGAATGTCTTATTAGTGTTTAATGGCATTTAAATATAATTCCATCAGCTCCTGTCCTCTAAGATGCAATATCTGTAAACATCTATATTGGTACTCCAATTTTACTCATGCTTATTACCTCTGTTTCTGATGACACTGTAGGTTATCTTTTCTTCTAATGAAGACTTAGAAGTTGGGGACCAGCAAACGAGTCTTATTTCAGCAACAGAGGAAGTAATTCAAGAAGAAGAAGTGGTTGTAGAAGATAACACAAGTGAACAACAGTTTGGAGTTTTTAAGGATTTTGACTTTTTAGATGTTGAGTTGGAAGATGCAGAGGTAAGACTGTGTACCGGTAGCTTCATTTAAGCCTGCTCTTCAAGAAAGAGTAACAACTTTGAGATTCTGTCCTTTCCTTTTGCACTTTGTAAGCCTGTACTCTAATTAATCAAAGCACTAAAAAAATTCAGGTGTACCATCTCTTCCACTTCCTCCTTGGGGGAAAAAAAAAGCATTGGATCTATAATTTATATTGTGCTGTTTGGCACACCATAAGCTCCTTTGTTCATACTAGCTACTGCCTTTGCTTTTTACTTTGATCTAATCTGATCTGTAGAAATATGAACAGTATCTGACATTTTGCAAATTTCCTGCTTAATGGTGAATTAAAGACTGTATCTATATTTAATTGAGAATACAACTGTAGAAAGCCAAAGGAAACTACACAAAACTTGAAGTATAGCCTATGGGTATCATCAAAACCTCAATTAATACTGCACAATGTATGGGGAGTGTGTTGAAATTGAGTTGATTTTCAGCCATTCACATTGTGTCTGGGTTCATGGTGCATTTATCATCTTTATCTGCATTTTTCTCTGTTTTTAAATAGTAAAATGTAATTAACTGTCATTTATAATATACCGTTGCAGTGCATGGAAATATCTAAGGGTGGATATTGGGGAAAACTGATCAGTCCTTCCAATGACACCATCCCTATGGAGGTGGAATGTTGTAAATAAATAATGATAGACCAGGCAGCTGTTTCCAGGGAGGAGAGCATCTAAGCATAGTGATGGGGGTAGAGACCCCAAGATGGAGGACCAAGAGAAGAGCAAAGAGTAAAGGGCCAGAAGTAAAGTAAAGCGAGAGACAAAGCCAGGAAGTATAGTCATGAAAGTTCTGCTCTCCGCCCTCTCCCAGTTTATTGAGCCAATGGCAAAGGTGGTTATACAATATAGCATTACATTATACATAGAAGAAGCGAATCCAAAGGCTGGGAAAGTAGTTCCATTTTCCTGGCAACCAGAGAGATATCGGAGGCCAGAGTAAGGAAGCCAGGTGGTACCATGAGATAACAAAGCATTTCTCAAGACAGTTTCTCACAGGAAAAGGATTAGATCATAGGAACACTGGAAACCCCCTAGGTTTGTCAGCTCAGAGGCCATTCTGGTACTCACAATATTCCTACAGTGGAAGGAGTATTCACATAAACCTTTTATACCTCTGAAAACAAACTCTTGTAGATGAGGAATTTTAGCAATTCCCAAGTTCTTCTTTCTACCAAGAAATAGGTTCTTTTCTCCCCTATCTCCAATAATCCAATTGACTGCCAGAACTATAAACCATTCAACATCTTGATCTCGGAACTGTCACAACACTTCCAACTGCTTAGTGCTTCTCTGAAGCATTTCCCTTATGCTTCATTGGCCCAGAAAAGAGTGGGACAAATGCAGTGGGGTGTTTTAGGTGTTCTGGAAATGGTGAAACCACATTTAAGACCCTCTCCCTCCCTAGCCACTGATCTCATTCCGGGTGGCTTTGACCTAGTACAAATTAACAGGATTGTAGGATTGCTTTTGTGACCATAAAATACCTACGAGGTGCGTAAATTAAGTAATGAGACTGACAATGTAGCATTTGATCTGGCAACACTTGGGAGGCAGGACTTAGAGGGGCAGCAGGTGAACATGTGATACGCCTTCAGTACGAGTTTGAACTCGCTAGAGTCATTTGGTTGTCCATAGCGATTTTTTTCATGAAACAGTTTCTAAACTGGTTCTAAAAATGAGTGTCATCATTTCGAGCAACGGTGTGCTATCAGGTTTTGCTTCAGACTTGGGCACAGTGCAACGGAAACTTTTTCAAAACTTCAACAGGCCCACGGAGACCGTGTTTTGTCAAGGGCCCAGGTTTTTGTCAAGGGCCCAAGGCATTTTCAGAAGGAAGAAAGTCAAATTTTTTTTTAATTGAAAAGGTTTTACTTTAAGAACATACATTTTAAAACAAATAAGGAATTCCCCTCTGTAATTAGACTAATATAAAAACACATACATCAATATTCCAAAACATCATTATGAAGCCATACCTTAATCATCCCCCAATATTTTCCTTATTATTATTTTTAAAAAAATATTTTTATTACATTTTTAAGATAGAGCTTTTCAGTTGGGATCACAATGGAAATAGTAACTCTGGAATTGTTTTTCTTTTCCTTTTTAGGATTTCCCTTAGGCTGCATCTCTATCCTGGAACTGTTCCCCCTTCACTGGGGAGGCCTTTGCACTACAGATGACTGGTGGGGCTCTTCCGGGCCCCTTCAGTCCTGGAAGCACATGCTGCCTATGCCTAGAAACCTTCCCTGCGTTCAAAACTATGTCCGGTGCCTATAACGGTCATAAACTAGAAGTTGCTCTTTGCTGCTTTGGTTTTGATCTTTCTGGATTATTTTTGCAAGGTTTTGCTCAATGGATACTGCTGTCCTGACTCAGAAACAGTGATCAGTCACTTCCATGAAAGAATCCTCAAAGAAAGAATCCTTTTTTGTTATTGTTGTTGTTTATTCTTGTAAAGACAATACTAAGCAACACCACGAGCAACCCTAGTTTTTCTTTTCTGATCATGGCACTTTTTCTCTCTCTACTTCTGTCCCAAGTCCCGCCTCAGCACCTTCCTCAACCTATCACAGTTCACGCCATGTCACTTTAAAAACAGGCTCCTCCCCACCCAAAATATTCTGTGTTCACCAGAGAGCAAAGGAAGATAAGAATATTCTGCAGAGGTTGGGGCAAATCTTGATCCATCCCATCCTATGCTCAACCATGCAGTGGAAAATCTACTCTTCATCCTGAGCTGATCTGTTGGATTTTTCTCTTTGTCTTAGAGAGACAACCTAGTTTAATAAAAGGATGGCAAATGAACACATCCTGGTCCATTCTTGGCTGAAATATTGGGGTTGCCAAACTATTTTCCAATTTTAGAGTTGTTGCTGTGTCTTTTTTCTACCTACGTGCCTTAGGAATTGTGTGCCCAACTTTTGGTCATGATTACAGATTACTTCATTCGCTCCCTTGGATCTTTTGATCCCAATTAATATCGAGGTGCCAATCAAATGGATTGAGAATGAATTTTGTCCCTTGTGGGATTTGCACAGAGACCTAAATATGATCTAAATATCTTGTTCAGAGGACCAGGTTAAATCAAGGTCCCAAATGGTCTAGCAAGTCAAGTCATCTGGTGTGCTTTTCCATGCAAGTCCAGCTAAATTATTTTCGGAAATCATGATGCAGATGGAAATTAGGATATCCTGGTCCTGTTTTTAAAAATCCAGTACTTTTATATTTTGGGGAAAAATTCATCAGAAAATTAAGCTCCCCCCCCCCCCCCAATTGCTTTGAAGTCTCAGTGTACTCAAAAGCAGGCTGACTATATTTTGTAATATAAAATAAAAGCACTTTTAAAAACAGTTCAAAGTAGTTTGTCTCCTTTCTAAAGAGATGTGCTTCTTCTCAATCATAGATCTTCTGAGGCCTTGGCTTTCGGCTACTATACTGTAGTAAGGTCTCCCTCATCTTTGACTTGGAAATGAGATGATTTACTCATAGATGAGATGACCAACCTGGCTGGGTCCAGAAGTGGGAATGGACATTTTAGAAATGTGTCCAGTGGAGCATCAGGTGTGATATTAGCCAAGATGTCAGGTCGCCAGTAGTGATGGTTACCTGGAAGGCTCTCTTCAGGAGCTTTATTCTACAGATTGCTGGATATGAGACTGTTCATTTAAGTCAGGGTCTATGGATCATTTGGGATTTATTGCTGTACCACCTTCCTGTTGCATAGCAACCCCCATACCTGAGCTGCTGAACTCCATTGCTAGATGAAGTTTGCAAAAAGCCATAGCTAGGTCTACAAATAGATGTCTTCTTTTTACAAGTTCAGCAATATAAACTAGAAAGTATACAATTGCATAAAAAGGCCCTCAAGTTGAACAAAACCACCCGAACTAGATGTTGGCAGATTGATTTCAAGGGTATGTCCTGGGATTTGAGAGTTGTAC
>JANHFR010003402.1:16265-27107 GCA_032468015.1 Mimophis mahfalensis
CTCAAAAGGATGGAAGGCTGAGTCAACCTTGAGCCTGGTGGGAGTCGAACCTGCACTAATTGCAGGCAGCTGGTATTTAAACCCCTACACCACCACAGCTCATGTTGTTAGTTGCGAAGTCATATCTGACCCATCGCGACCTGATGTACAATGATCCTCCAGGCCTTCCTGTCCTCCACCATCCCCCAGTCTCAATTTAAGCTCACACTGACTTCTTCAGTGACTCCATCCAGCCACCTCATTCTCTGTCATCCCTTTCTTCTTTTTCCCTCAATCTTTCCCAGCATTAGGCTTGCAGAGATGAATAAGAGGTAATAAGTGGTAATATATGACATGCAAACTGCGTTAAAAACCAGAGAAGACATAACAGTGAGGAAAGAAGAATGGTAATCATCATGGGCCCACTGGGTGTAAATTTATCAAGCATGGCACTTTTTCTCTTCCACATAATTGTTGCTTTGTGTCATCTGTAGTATCACCCAACCATCAGCATGGTGATAAATCACTATTACAGTTAATCTGTATATGGCTATAGTGTTATAAGTTGCTAATACGGAATGGCGTATGAGAAGACCATCCAAAAGTGATTTTGCTCTCATTTCCAATATATATTTTATTGTTTGAGCACAGATAGCATTGTATAATTCAGCATTAATTTCAAGCTGTCAGCTATAGCAGATGCTAATAATATTATTTATTAGTTTCTTATATCATTTTATTTTAATTTCCTTACAAATATTTGCACAACTGCAGATGGTAAAGAAGAAATTATGGGAAACTTTCCAATTGGCAATGATAATGAATCATTCCCTGTAGTTTTTAGAGGGACCAGACTATTTTATTTACAAACATATAAGAGCATTCTAACAAATATTTTTATAATCAAATTTTTAACTGGAATTACACTGTTTTAGGATTTATGTTCATAGTGAGATATCATGTAACACACAAAAGCAAAACCTTGAACATGTTGTTAATTCCACATAAACTACTGTCTATAACAGCAAATCAAATTACACACAGAATCAAAACTATAAACCTCATATTATATATACATCTGTGCACCTTTCCAAGTACATTCGCATGACACATCTGTTTCCCAATTCAAACATTTTGAATTTGTTATTTCTAACAAATTCTATCTATTCATTGTTAGATGTGGTGACACAGGAAGAAAGAGGGGTTTTTTGCTGGATATAAAGTACAGTGGAACCTTGGTTCACAAACATTTCGGTTCGCAACCAAATCGGTTCGCAACCAAAAAATCTGCTAAATGTTTGACTTGGTTTGTGCTCAGTGGGCAACCAAACACAGTCATGGCGATTTTCCCTTCCGTGCCATTTTGTTTGTAAAATAGCCATAGCCAGCACCCTCCTCCTCCTCCTCCTGTTCCAGCCACTTCTTCTTAGTCAGTGCCAGTCAGCTGTGGATGCTTTGGCTGCCTGTTAATCAGCGGCAGTCAGCTGCGGTGGGAGGAGCAGGCTGTTACTGTTAGAGTGCGTTCTGTGGCATATTTAACTATTTGTGTGCTTCAAAATCTTAAATAAACAATACAGTTCATAGGGGTCTGGAACGGATCGATTGTGTTTCCATACAACCCAAGGGGAAAATTTGTTTCGGTTCACAACGAACTTGGTTCACAACCAAAGTTATGGAACGAATTGTGATTGTGAACCGAGGTTCCACTGTAGCATATTATCTTCCAGGCACTTACTTGGACCTTTGTTTATTATTTTTATGTTATTATTTTGTTATTAAAATCAAGTAATTGAATAGCCAAGTATTATACAAAAAGACCAGTCTTATCCTCTCTTGGCTTTCAACCCCACTGCCCAAGTGTAGATGTTTCTCAATATCTGCAGTATTGCTTTCCGTGCTTGTGGGGACAGTTTAGAGAAACATATAGAAGTGGCTCTTCCCCAGAATTGCATGCTTTAGGGGCCTCTGAAGCAGAAAAACATCTTAAGACTGATAGTAGAAGATTTTTCATAAAATAGTAAACACTGAGTAATCCATAGCTTGCAAACAGAGTATTTCAGAGGGGGAAGGTAAGTTATCCATGATAGTGCAGTAAGATCAAAACCAATGTGACTGTTAAGTGTTATGTGAGAAGAAAGTGGGTACCAGCAGTGAGAAGGTCAAGTTAGTTGTAGTAATTCTTCTACAGAGTAATTTACATCCAGACTGAACTACAGAGGGCCCTGACATACAACTGACTTTAAAACTAAAACAGTGTTTGCAGACCAACAGAAATAGAATTCCCTGCAGTGTGTGAAAAAAACAAGAATTAAATTCCACAATTCAATTGAACAAGTTGAGGAAACCAGATTATCTCCCTTTTTATGACCCTATAATTCTTCATTCAGGCTAGAGTCAGGGGGATTTCCCATGCACAAAACTGTGGCAGCTTGGAAGCTTCTAAGAAAAATGGCTTCTAAAGCTGACAATTGGATGGTGAGGGTTTACTAGCTGAATGCCCTTCCTGATGCCATGTGGAGTTTCTTCTCTAAAAGAGAAACATTTGCCACTACCTAGGTTTGAACACTCAACCTTCCAAATGGGAGGCAAGTATCCTTCACTACAATGTTACCATGCCGCTCAAAGGAAACTGTGTTATCTACAGTCACCCTTTTATTAGGACTACTTGTTTTCAGTTATAAAAAATCTGGATGGCACGAAGTAAAGGAAACCAATTGTCTACTTTCTCCTTTTGGTGGTCTGGATTTTTCAGCTGAGATATAGTAGCTCTGATTTTGTAATAAGGTAAACACAAACAGATTCTTGCATTTAATATTATTTTCAATAAATATTAACAAATATATTGTTCTAAATATATTGTAAACATATTTCTAAATATATTGTACTTCAGTATAACTTAATATCTGGTTATATAATCTTCACAAACAGTTTTGTTTGAAGGACGTTCTAAATTGTGTTTGCATTATCCTCTAGCAGTAACTTCTATTATGTCTCATGAAAAATATATAAACCTGGAAAACAGGATAAACCTGCAAGCAGGCCTAAATAGTAAGAGGTGTATGAATTCTCAGTTCTTTAATATCTCATCCAGATTTAGCTTCTTTATCATTCATTCTGCCTCAATGAGTTTGGACTGCCAACTCAAATGGCAATTAGTGTCAATCACATTTACGGCTTGCTTTGATGCAACCGATAATTTTCCAGAAAATAGCTAATTAAGTTTATTGAAATTTTTTGGTTCACTTATCAGATTGCTTTACTCTTAACAATTACATTACTGTAAGATGCATGCTTTTCAATCTTTTTTAAAAGAAACTATATACAACAGAATACTTTAAAAAATTTCTCACAGATATATTTAGCTTCTCTGAACAACTTGCATGCAAAATGAAGAAGTTGCTACTACTTTAAAGATATGAAATAAATTAGAATATACATATGCTATATGGATCAACCCATTCCATTAAAAAACAGTGAACTTTTCAGCCAACTTTATTCAGACACGAAATTCATTCATTTTGGCTCTATGTTTGTAATTTGTAGCCATGATTTCCAATCAGTTTAACACACAATGCAGAGTGCAGAAAGACAATTTTGCACAGTGTTGTAAGCACTCAGTAACCTATCCCCATATTGTAAGCACAATAGCATGTTGTACTTGGAGTAAGGAGTCGTCAGTGACTTGGGGTTCTTCCTCAAGACCACATTTCCCACGTCCCTCAATAAGCAGTGCTGCCTGGAAAAGCCGCCCTCTAATCTGTTTCAGTAATAATGTTGAAGGGTGGTTCTATTGTTTTTCTTTACTCTTATTTTGATTCTTCTATTCCCACCATCATCACTTAGCAGATGTTGTATCAAGGGATGCTTGGACAAGTGTGGGTGGCTTTCTAGGCAGAGGTTTTAGCCATCTTTCAGACTGCCTATGTTACAGATCGCCAGCACAGGTTCAGGTCCAGCTAGTTTTGAACAGGGTTTACCAGCATTCTGGAAATGCAGTAGATCTGTGCCAAGAACAGTCCACCTGCCCGGCTGATATGGGTCAGTGAGAGGAGCTTTCTGAGAATGCTGTCTTCTGCTTTATCTTAGACTGTTTTTCCCCCACCCTTATCATCCTGGCAACCAGTCTATTTGGGCATCAATTTTACCTGTCATTTAGATTAGAAGGTAAAACTGACAGAACTCTTGTCAATTTCACTGCAGTTTCCCATTATTCAAAATCCATAAGAGACAATAGAACTGGCAGTAAATGGTCTCATTTGGCACTTGAAATATCCCTGGACTATACGAAACTTACTGTAGGGAAAATTGCTTCGTTTTCCCATTGTAGCAAAATAGAAAAAGCACCCTTGTTAACACAAGTTTCAGAAAGCCTGTAATGGACTTAATCTGGGACAAAACCAGCAGTTTTATATACTTCCCAGTTTAAATCAACTGGCAGCACTTACTTACATACAGACATACCAGCCTTTTGAAAGACCACTAAATGCATGTTTAACAACCATTCTAGTGGTCTTCCTGTAGGCCAGTGTAAATAAGGGATAGCATGTAGTGTTTGAAAGGCATTTTGTGAAGCTAGGGCAGACCAGACACACAGTGTCTCCTGCAGCCCATTCAAAATGATCACAGAAGGAAAGCCTACTCATCCAGCAGGAAGAAAGGTGTATGGTCAGAGCAGCCTCTACTGGCCAACTGGAACTTAGCAGATGCAGTTCATGAATGAAGCATCGTAGATTGTTTGTACACTAAGGCTTGGGTTGGGAATAAAACAAAAACTAGGATAGGAACAAAATTAAGTTGTCTCCATAGTAGGCTGCTGATGGACATATCTTTAGGAAACAATTAATGGGACATCTTTATGCCAGATATAACAAAATCTAAAAGCAAATCCTTAGTAAAACCTTTTGGTTTTTTTTTCTTTTCTTCTGTTGTCTATAAATTCAAGTAATCTCAGTCCACATCACAATAGTAACTCTATATTCAGACAATCAATTTTAAAGTTCACACCTATTTTGGCTTTTACATTCTTAGTTGCTTTATCCCTTCCAATTATAACCTTTAACATTTTCCGATTATATGCCCTAACTTTCTCAATGAAATGGATTCTCTTTCTACAACGTTGTGTTTTATGCATAAACCTATTTTTCTTATTCTTCTGTCTGTTTCTCATCAGCCCACCTTTCACATTATAGCATTGCTTTTTATAGTTTTTCACCTTCAAATGCATAGATTGTATATTCATTATTTGCAACTCAACTTTGTGACTGATTGTCATCATATAGGTGATTTAATTAATTTGGCTTAGTGTGTTGTATAAACAGCCAATTGTAATTTATTCAATCAATGATTTACTAATCTTGGTTTACTGTAATGTATAAATTCAGCATATAGGTCCTTTCTTGAATCCTTGCTTTGATCTCCAGAGTCTGGATGGATGGATGGTTGGATGGATGGAAGGAAGGAAGGAAGGAGTGACTCTGACCAAAAAGAGGGGGATAGAATATATCAAATACTAGTGAAAGATATTTAACTGTATGAAAACCCAGTACACATCAGAAATTCTTTTATCAAGAGCATGGTCATTAATACCCATTCTAAGCCACAATTACAGTGGCATGTAAATGATGTAATTATAGTATCTAATTTGCGTTATTTCTACAATGAAAATATAATGTAGAAATATAATGCAGCATCATTATACTTCTTGCCAACACATAAGGACAATGCAAAATAAAAATATATACAATATACCTTACTTTAATTTAAAAAAAACTTTGTATTTTAAAAACTAACATTTAGCAGTATTTTGTTCATAAATTAGAACAAAAGATATAAAAATTGTTACATTACATTCATTATTGTTCTCTTTAATATTAAAATTGGTGAAGAAAAGTCAATATATCATACCTTGGAAATATAAAAAAGCAACTAAATAAATTCAGAACTAAGAATAGAAGTGTGGCAATAGGTGGCAGTACCTGGCCATCTTTTCTGGGTCCAAAAGCTGGGTGGGGCATGGTTAGTATTTGGAGGGCAGATCTTCAGGGATCTCCAGGAAGCATTAGAACCACAGATAATTGGAAAAAAGAACCCAGAGGAAGTCAGTGATAAACTACTTAATGCTGTTGAAAAATTACATTGACATATTCATGAATAACAAAAGTACTCTATTATGTAGTCTAAAGAATAGCTTAGTGTCAGTAATAATTTTGGTCTTTCTTTCCTGTTAATCACTTTGATTTCCTTGTTCTGCTTTAATATTTTTATGTTTTGTTTACCTGGAAACTTTTTGCTAGTTACAAAATTACAATAATAAATAAATCTATTCTTCACACCCTGAAGAAAATGTAGCAACAGATCTTACAACAAATGGCCTCGACCATAGAAAAGTAATACAGGAAGTCCTCATTTAGCAACTGTCTCTTTTAGCCATTGTTCAGTTATGATGAGAACGAAAAAGTAATTTTGTGATCTATCCTCACATTTACATTTGCAGGTCTGTAAAACAAAAGAAAGCTTAAGGAAGATTATAAGCACAGGTGTGGTTTCACTTCATAACCATTTTGCTTAACTAGTAAGTTGCTGGTCCCAGTTGTGGTGGCCAAATAAGGACTACCTTGGAGTTCCCCAGTCTTTCTGGCTTTGTGGACCAGCAGGAGGGGGGAAGAGGGGATGGTTCTGTGTGAGTGGTGAGCAACGGCTTGCGCATCCACTACTTGCACAAGTGGGGATGCGCACACATGCTCATCTGCCACCTCCGCTCAAGCCCAATAGTGGGCCAGGCCTGGGAGTTGCGGACTCCTGCACTACCTGAACAGAACAATCTTGTTACCCAACAGTATGTCTCTCAGTTAAGAACTGAGATTGTTAATAACTTCTGTTTTGACAATGAAAATACATCTCTCCCTTTTTTAATTGAAGCAGTGCTCAATAACACTTCCTTTTCCTTAATGGGAAATGAGTACTGCCATCCTATGTCACTGTATCCTGACAGGTGAATATCCCAAAAGAAAATTGGGCTAGCAGTTTGGTCCATCCACATGTAAAAGCATGACTGTTGTGAAACAAACTGAATTGGACAATATTTTTATGAACATGTAAGCCCTAGGAGGCAAAAGAAGAACAGGACAACAGAGAATGAGGGGGCGGGATGGAGTCAGTGAAGCAGTCGGTGTGAGCTTAAATGGACTCTGGGGGATGGTGGAGGACAGGAAGGCCTGGAGAAACATTGCTCATGAAGTCATGATGGGTCGGGCATGACTTCACAACTAACAACAACAAAGCCCTAGGAAGGAAGCAGTGGTAGATCAGTTCTGAAGAACCTTGGCAAAAAAAGCCCTGCAGGCATTTGTCCAGTCACCAAGAATCAGACATAATCCAACAGAAGAAACAAACAAAAAACCACTTTTCCAGGTACTACATAAATCTTCATCCCTCCAGGCTCCAGCCCTCAAACTCATTTGTTTCATTCTCTTTTAATAAATAGAAGAACTGGGAGAAATTAAATGACTGATGGTTCTATCTTCTAATCACAGAATATGAACTTAAGAAGAATTTGGCCATTTGTCTATTTTAAGTTTACTGTGATTTTGAAAGGCTGTTTGTGTCATTTCAAGAAGAGACAAATGCCGTATTGCAGACCTCCCAAGTTGCGGTCACAGTAAAACAAACCATCTCTGTAGAAATATATTTTGAACACGGAATGGCAACTTAGGTCTTCTGTTTAAAGGCCAAAAAATGTCATTTCAGTCATAATATGTGGGAAATACTTAAAATATTTTATACCGAATTAATTTTACAAATGAAATTTTTTCAAGCTTAACTTTTCAGATGAGATGCATGGCAAAGAATATGAAAGAGAACTGGGGATACGGGGATATGTTAGTAAATTTGATTGTCTTTGATTTCTTTGGCATATTTTCTTTTTTAATGTTATTAAAATTTAAATTGAGGGCAATGATGATATTTATATAGGTGGGGGAAAGGATTATTCTCTGTTATGGTGTAATAGAGTTCAACTTGTATATAGACATATACAAAACCTTTTGAAAGATAAAAGATTAAAAGATTAAAAAGATGACAGGAAAGGGTAGGCATTGAGTTGAAGATGAGAGGCTGGAGAGAAAGAAAAAGAATAAAAAATGTTTAAACAGCAAAGATTGACAGTTTCAGTCTCTTAAGAGATGTGAGTTTCGGATGGATTCAGGTCTACCAGAAAGAAACAAGTGTAACTGCTAAGCAAGGAGGGCAATGCAGCATCATATCTGTCTATTCTATGTAGATATCCAGAGGGAAAAGTACAAAAAAGAAGATCCAAATTTTGTCAAACATGAGAAATTGTCAGCTAACTTCTAACCAGAGTCCCTGATTAATTATTTGGAGAATGTAGTTGTATCTAGGCACCCTTATTTTAGAACAGTGGTTCTCAACCTTCCTAATGCTGTGACCCTTTAATACAGTTCCTCATGTTGTGGTCACCCCCAACCATAAAATTATTTTCACATACACCTCTATTTGTATTGAAATATTTGTTTTCCCATGGTCTTAGGTGACCCCTGGGAAAGGGTCGTTCGACCCCCAAAGGGGTCGCGACCCACAGGTTGAGAACCACTGTTTTAGAAGGAGCAGTGCAGTGCTATAGGTGCCAGACAGGATAATGTCTGAATTTTAGAATAGTTAGATAATAAAGTAATTATTTCATTTTACAAGTTATGGTTTGGTTGGTTATCTCGCTTGCATGTGACTCTGGGTGGCGTACACAATTAAAACAAATTATCAATCAGCATAATTCAACCATTAAAATCAATTAAAACAGTTAAAAATTGTAATAACAAAATGACAGAATGCAGTCAAACTAACACCAGTCATGTAACCTACCAGCTATTCAGGTACCTTCCAACTGCCTATGGCAAAGGGAGAGGAGAACTGTGGGTCTCTTGGTGTGTGTGTATTAGATTCTACTTACTCAGTTATCTGACAGAAAGAGTTAAGCTTTTTCAGATGTGGGTCTTTTTCTATCCTTGAAGGACACAATTATTGATGCTTACAGTTGTTTAAATGAAAGTATGTTCATGGTTTATATTACAAAAAAGTATATTTAAAATTCTAGTCAACCCAAGCATGGTGATATTTCCATCTTCTTCCACCATTGACTGATTTTCAGACTAGTCTGTCAGAGTAAACTCAATATTTTAGGAAATTTTGACAGTCCATACTTCGGTTTAACAACTCCCAGGCAGACTCACAAATAATAAGCCTTTGGAGGAATTGGCAAGAAAAGAAAGAGAGAGCAGAAGCTGGGCTGTCCGTAAGGAAGCCAAGTTAATTCATTATGCCTGAATACAATACACTGTGGTTAATATTATCTAAAACATGATGGAAAAAACTATGGTGTTAAGAGAAAAGAGAGATGTAGAGTTCAGTAAGAACTATGAAAAATGTTACACATAAAACTAAAGTAGCCTAATAGAAAATGTACAGACTGTTTTTCATTCCAGGTATTTCAGTTTTTCTTCCAGCGCCTTTAGTTGTTTTGTATTACATAAAAAACGCATTACAAATTATAGATCCATCCACCTGTCAGCTGACATTATTCACTTGCTAGTAGTTTATGATCAGGGACTCTGTAAGTAGCAACAATAACATTGTAGGGAAAGAGTACATTTTATTGAGTCAGGAGATAAACTTGAGTACTGATAACCATTACAATTAATAAAATAAACAAATTGAAGAAAAATTAGAGAGGCAATGTATTTGTTTTCTATTTTAAAAAAAGAGTCTTAACTGCTTCCAACTTTTAGAAGTGGAAATAGAATATTTCTAATATAGCTTTTCTTTATTTATCTCATTATAACTACAAACCATTTACAGAAAACAAAGTCCCTGAAGTTTCAAAGCTGAAATTTAGCATCAGTCTGCTGGAAACCTGCCAATTTTATTTTAAAAACTACTAGTAATAATAGCTGTATGAAAATGCCAAACCCAGTGTAAACATCTGGCTGACTTAGACTAATCATAATGCCTATCCTGGGGTTGACTTGATAGGTGGATAAAAATGCCAAATTCAGTCTAAGCATCTGGTTGACTGTGTGACCAACCACAATAATCAAAATGCCTAGAAATAACAGGAGTTAATAAAAACATCCAAAGCTTTGCACAAAAGTCAGAGGCAGAGTTTCTGTCATTGATATTAATATTAAGAGAGGAATCATTCACGGCAATTCATCATCACCACCATTTTGTCATTGCATTTATTCTTCTTCAACAACACTGAATAGCTCAGGCCATGGCTATTAAAATCCAAAAACATCTGCACTACATCTCATCTCCTTTATGTGGAAGATCTGAAACTGTATGGAAAAACATCTGAAATAGGATCATTGCTCAATACTGTCAATATATACAGCCAAGACACTGCAATGGAGTTTTGGACAAATTTTTATTTTTTACTCATTTTTCAAATTTATACAGTACTCAAGATGATGTACAACAATTGCAGCTATCATATTCCAGCTTTTCCAACTGAACACATAAGTATATTCCTACATGGCTCACAGCAACTGTAAAGTAGCAATAGTAATAGCACTCTCTTAGCACTATACAAAGTCAGCATATTGTCCCCAACAATCTGGGTCCTCATTTTACTGACCTTGGAAGGATGGAAGGCTGAGTCAACCTTGAGTCCTATCAGGATTGAACTGCAGGTTGTGGGCATTCTAACCACTGCACCACCAGGGCAGGGTAAAAACATCTATTTTTTTAAATACTTCCTGCTTCAACCAGAGGAAGATATTTATTTTATTTATTTATTAATCGAATTTATATGCCGCCTCTCTCCCGAAGGACTCGGGGCGGCTTACATATTAA
>JANHFR010003402.1:61418-72487 GCA_032468015.1 Mimophis mahfalensis
GAGAGAGAGAGAGAGAGAGAACAAACTATTATACTACTGAAACCTCTTTTCACAAGTGCTAAGTTTTGTAAAACATTACCACTGGTTTAGTTATCTATAGTTCATTCTCCTGGCAAAATGATTACTTATTTCATGCAAGACTTCTAATAATCGTAGTCTTCTGCTTTATTATAACAAATAATATTAAGTAGTTTTTGCTTAATACCATAGGTGTTGCTGTGGGCGCCTAATAGGTCAACATGTGGGACTTACTCCAAGTATCTCCATTATTCAGAATGAGAAAAATGAAAGCCGGCTCGCTCGAAATGACATCCAGTCAGAGAAGTGGTCAATCGGCAAGCACACACAACTCAGCCCCACGGATGCCTTTGGAACCATTGAGTTTCAAGGAGGTGGTCATTCAAATAAAGCCATGGTAATTTTTAAAAATTCTAATGTCCAAATGAATTTCTTACTCTTATATGGGAGTTTATTTTCTAGCAAAGAATATATCTCTCTAGACTGCTATATAAGAACCATTATAATTATTTCTTATGTGTAGAGAAATGTATATATTACAGAAATCCATTGGTAACTTAGATAGACCCTTGCTCCCAAGGAGTTTATTATCAAAGATAACAATGTTCAAACTATAGTATGCTCCCTGGAACCCAAGGGTTCCATGAGAATCCTCTAGCAGTTATATATGACAGTTTATTCTAAGGATTGTTACAATTTCAAATTTTTAAAATCTTCATTCCATTGTTGCATTTACAAGAGAAAAGTCTGTGAGGAAACATATCTATTAATGTGTTATACACTGATTTTTCACATTGAAAAATGTTCTTCGGGTATCTCAAGTTTGGAAACCATTAGTCTAAGAAAATCAATGAGGAAAGTCATAAAACAGAATTGAAAGAAACAAACAATGGTTAGGAAATCTGCGGGCAAGGTAGAGCACCCACATGTTTTGAGGTAAAAAGTGTGGTTTTTCTTCTTGGTATCACCATTAAGACAGCTGAAAGTAGAGTAAATGTCTAAAATAGTGGGAAGCTATTGATACTCATTGCAGATATTATGAACAAAGATGGATCAGTGGCCAGATTTTGGTTTTCAAATGTAAAAATGGAAATTTAGTGACAGTGTAGAATAAGAATGAATTGAGAATGGTTATAACTGGGAATGGAGATTTATCAAAATGTGTTTTACATTTTCAGGAACATTTCTGGGTTTCTGATCTTTAATTTCTACATTTCAAATATTTTCTATAATTATAAAGCCAAGCTCAAATTCAATTGGTCCATTTTACTGTGAATGCATTTTTCTCCTTATTAAAATCTGAGAGTAATTTACATTACATATAACATTTTGAAATGAACTTGCCACTTCGTGGCAATTAGTGATCTTGGAGTCAGTGAAAAATAAAATATATTTTTACTAGATTTTATCAGTTTTGCTAAAAGAAGAGATCTCTGCATTAAAAAACCATGTAATAAAAACTGTATTTCTTAAAACTGTACTTATTTAATACAGTGTAGAATGACAAACTTCTTATTGCAGTGCAGTATACTATATTTATTAAAGAAAAAAGGATTTTTCCTTGTCTAATTTTGAAGGAAAATATGGAGTACTGTTTCAGAGCAATGCAGATTTAAAATAGGATACATGCAATTCAAGAAATGTTCAGGTTACCTGTGAAATTTTCAGGTTGCCCCTTTCCAAAAGTACGGAATTTTGCTCTGAAAAGCTGTAGTTTCATTTATTTTATCAGCTTTATTAGTTTGCATATTCTACAACATGCATATAGGAAGACAGAGAAGAGACAGAAAGATTTACGAATTTAATTATTACAATGTAACAATGTAGAATAAGTATGGCATAGTGGTGCTGCCTTTGAGGACTACACCAAAACTTTCACTTCTCCAAAGTGCAGCAGCGCACATAGTAATGGGGGCAGTGGTGGGATTCAAATAATTTAACAATCGATTCTCTGTCCTAATGACTGGGTGGGCATGACCAACTTGGTTGTTCTCATCCTTAGGAAATTTCTTCTTAGTCCAACTCACAATAAAATAGCATAATAAACTAGCACTGTTCCAATATAGAGAAGAGAAGAGAAGAGAAGAGAAGAGAAGAGAAGAGAAGAGAAGAGAAGAGAAGGACCTTGGAGGTCTTCTAGTCCAGCCCCCCTGTTTAGGCAGAAAACCCTACACCAACCAATTATCCAATCTCTTCTTTAAAACTTCCAATGTTGGAGCATTTACAACTTCTGGAGGCAATTGTTCCACTGATTAATTGTTCTGTCAGGAAATTTGAGGGGCTTCTACAAAAATGAGGGAGTCAATCTATTTTCCAAAGCACCAAAAGGCACGAAAAGGAACAATGGATTGAAACTAACCAAAGAGAGAATCAACCTAGGATTAAGGAGAAATTTCCTAAGGGTGAGACCAATCAACCAATGGAATAGCTTGCCTTCATAAGTTGTGGGTGCTCCATCACTAGAGCCTTTCAAAAAGAGTGAGGGGAGTATATCCCAAAAGGACAGTGCTAGGAACCACTAAAAGAATGCAGAAAACTTAAAACAGCCATTCCCCTTTTTAAAAAAATGTCAACCCCAAAGCAAATGCAGCAGCTGAGAGGGAAACTAAGAGCAACTGCTCATGCTAATTGAAAGCCTGGGCATGCTGCCAAAAGCCATTAACACTTCCAACTCTATTATTCTTTTCTCTATGTTCTAAATTGGGTGCTTCACAGCAGAAGCAGTACAGATGGCTGGACCACATATGCATTAAATTCATGGCCTGTATGATCAAGCTGCATCATTGTTCCCTCCTGTATCTTTTCCCCCAGGAAGAAACAAGAAGTAGCCAACACTGCAGCTGCTATAAAAAGTCTTGGGGAAGTCCAGGGAGTATCAGCTGATTATAGAAGTGTTACTTAATACTTTTATAATGAAAATGTTTGTAATATTGTTCTTTTTCTTGAAGGGAAGAGGTTAATCCCATCCCTAGATGGGTGGTTGATGGGTTTCCCACTCCTAATCCTGTCAGTTTCTGTTGTTTATTGACTTGATGTATGTATGTATCAGCTGCATTCCAGCTGCAACTGTTAAGTGGTTCTTGGCTGTCTGCCTGGAGCTATTAACTGAAGGGAGGGAGAATGGGCAGGGAAACCTCTCTCGCACTTTATATTTAGCTGGTTCTCTGAACTGCATAAGCAATTAACTAATGGTTTGGGTGAACTGGTGAGAACTGGCTGAATTCCACCTGTGAATAGGGCCCCAGAGTTTATGCTTATAATGCCTCTGTTGCACAAGCTGCACTGGATTTCAGTTTCTATGCAGGTACAGTTAAGATGCTGGCCATCACTTTAAATCTCTATATGACATAGGCACAGGTTATCTGCAGGACCATCTTTCCCTAGTGACATATATCCTACCAAGTCAGATAGGGTGGGCATGTTCCTAGCCCTTTTCCTTAAATATTGCTATCTGATGGGACCTAGGAAGCATGCCTTTTCCGTGGCAGCCCCTGCCTTACGGAACACTGTGCCCCCTGAATTTTGGCAGGCGTCCACCATAAGATTTTGAAGACGTGCCTTTTCTTCCAAGTATTGGGGGAAGACTATATAATCACATAATAGAACTGATTTGGCACCACGTTTTGTTGTTTATAATGTTTTAATTAAATGGTTGAGTTTTACAGCTTTAATATAATTTTATGTGTCTTTTATAAAAAAATTTATATGTCTTATATGACATATATCTTTTATATGACTGGGAGTTGTTCAAAGTTGATTGAAAGATGGATGGCTATGTAAACTTTTTAAATAATCAAAGATGCATTGGACTTGCAATTCCATCTCAATAAAATTTAGCAAACATGCAGCTACAGGCATCTGCAGCAAACTGAGATTATGTAAGAATGATGACATGTGCAATGTCATTATAGTGCCAAACCCAGATTTGGGTACTTGCATCCCAACAATTATGTATATTGCAGGTTTGGCACCATAATATACATTTTGTCACTTGCCTTCTCTTGCCTCTCTCCTGTGCCCCCAGAAGCATCCATCCTTTTGGTGTCACACTGTGTTCAATTGTTCCTAGGGATTATGGGTACTACAAAACTTTGTGGGTTTCTGGTGTGGATATTGCCAGGCCAGTTTTTATGCTATGCTACTGATTATATAATTGTAAATGGAAGGCAAATAGTGTAATTGTAGAAGCAATGCAACCTAAATGCCAGTCCCGCAGATGTCAAATTTCAACATCATTTTGTGTTAAATAAGAGATAATTATGGTGTTCAGAGTAATGAGAATTTATTGTTAAGTTTTCTGATTCATGTCCTTCCCCCTTCTCATACCTTTTCCATTCAGTTTCTAATATTAATTTAATATAACCTTACTGTAAAAATCTAAAAGCATCCTAAATCAATGTTTGAAGTTGTCTTGATTCAATAAATGGGAATTAAAAGATTAATATAAACTCGGCATATCATTAACTGGCAACTTTTTAAAGAAATAATAACAATTGGGTTGAGAGGCATATGTAAATCATTTGAGGGAAGCAGCCTCTGAGTATTCACACATATACGCATGCACATACCTATATCAGAAGGCCATAGAGAGCCTTGAAACAGTCACACCAATATTTAGGGAGGATCCAATAGTTTGTATAGCCTATTGAAGATGCAAATTCAGGATGCTGTTTTGCTTGCACATGAAATGCTTTGTCAAATAAATTACACAGATTTTCTGCCTTTGTATTTACATGAATGGACCTTGGCTTACATAATCCATTTTTTCTATCTTTGGGATGATTACCACCATGGAGATAGAAACAGTTTCTCTGTATAAAAGTAGCAGGAATTTCTTTAAAGCAACTCATAACTATGTATCTCACAATCTTGGAAAATCAGCATTTAATTGTATTACTGCTGTTTGTAAATTATCTGTTCAAAATGGTAATCAGTATGCTGAGGAGGTTTTGAGATTCTGATGAATGAAGGTGAATATACGTGTGCCACAATAATGTTGCAGGATCCAATCTAGTTCTATTACCGGACCAGAGGTTTTGTCTTTGAGCTTTCAGACTCATGCTGGAGCCCGTATTCAAGGAACTTCTCTCTACTGTTCTGTGTGGTATTTTTAGTGCCTGGTGTATGTGGGTTTTTAGATGTTGATTGGAGTATGTTGATGACTGGCTTTTAAGTCATTAGCTGTCATTTGCTTGTGTTGCCCAGCCCTCACCTTCTGAGTACTTGATAGGCTGGTGGTAAATCAGCACTCCTGTTCCCTGGCTGTTTTTGTGCCTACTCATCCAACAATCTTAATAGCAGCAAAATTGAATATGTATCCTTGTTCATTGCAGTGTGAGTCTGCCAAAGAGTTTAGGTCTCATCTGACTGCTTGCTTCTGTTTTTGTGATCTAGTGGTTAGCTCCCTCACCATCTGTCCTACATGGTCACAGGGGCAATCCATGCAAGGATTCAGTAGATTTCATAGGAAGTATCTCCCACCTCCAAGCGATTTTAAAATTCTCTTGATCTTATGCTATGTAAATATTTAATAGAATATTGCTTGAGTTAAAAAGAACCCTGTCTCATTTAATTGCAACATATTTCTTCCCATTACTGGCAAATTATTTTTGCTGATAGGCTTTTCACACTGAGACAACGTTTATACTTCACTTTTAACAATGAAATAGATAAACTGAGTTTGCTGCATTAGTGCATTCCATTGCTAGCTCCTCCAATGAGTGCTTTTCAGTTTGGTGCAGTGGTTAAGGTGCTCATTCAGAAAACAGGCAATTGAGTTTAGTTATATCTTAGCCATGAAAGCCAGCTAGGTGACCTTGGGCTAGTTATTCTCTCACAGCCCAACCTCATCTCAGTCTTGTGGTGTGAGGAAAATAGGAGAAGGAAGGAATATTATGATGTTGATCACCTTGAGTTATTTATAAAAATAATAAAGATGGGATAATAAATAATTAGATATATTCTGTGCCAGCATTTGCAAACCACCAGCATTGCTACAGATTAAAATAGCTAGTTTAGAGTTAAATTAATGAACCAGTAGTAAGGACATGATGGGAAAGTATTCTCTCATAATCTGATCCAAAGGCTCAGTACCCCAAGTACTGATGTGGCATACTCATCACAACCGTTTTTGATTAAGCAAGATGATCAGCGCTGAAATGCATGATGAACTTTGCATCATTATGATTATAATCATCATGATCATAAAATGCATGATCAATCTTGTATGATGAAATGCATGATGAACCTTGACATGAAATGAAATCTTCTGGTTTAGTGTTAGCTACCTTATATACAGATGTTTAGTAGCTTGTTGTAAATTATTATTTTATCTTATAACCATAGAAAACATACAGCAATTCATGGAATCATATTACTTACCAAAGCCCCATTGATAGAATTTCTATTCAGCTAAATGTTGCCGTTTTGTTACTTTGATCCCATCTTTTCTTTTTAATATTTGATCAAGATGATAACATACTTAATATTCTTGCCTCTTATTTTTCATGTTACCAGAGATGGAACCAATATGTTTATTACAACAACTCTTTTTTTTTTTTCATTTTCAATCAATGCCCCATGCTTTCTAGTATGTACGGGTGTCTTTTGACACAAAACCTGATCTTCTTCTACACTTGATGACCAAGGAATGGCAGCTTGAACTACCGAAACTCCTCATCTCAGTACATGGAGGACTCCAGAATTTTGAACTGCAACCAAAACTTAAACAAGTATTTGGGAAAGGCCTCATTAAAGCTGCTATGACAACTGGAGCATGGATATTTACAGGCGGAGTAAATACAGGTAATAAAAACTGTCAAGGGAAAAAAATCACTGGAGCAAGTATATTTCAGAAGGCTTGTCAAAGAAATATATCACTGCACATTCCTTTCCTTCCTTTTTTCATAAACATCACATTAAATACACATTTTCATTTAGTAGGCATATCTTTTATAAAAATGTAGGTAACCAAAATACGATTTTAAGAAAGAACAGGGGGGGGGGAAATCTCCTAATGACACGGTCACAACCCCCACACACCCCTGCTGTTATTATCATTGGAAGGAAAGATCCATTAACAATATTTGTCCGGGTGGAGAGGAAGGTTAAAAGCCTGCTGCTTGTTTGCCTGCCAATTTTATCAGGTATTTTCAGTTAAAACAGCAGCAAAAACGATAACCAAGGACAAAGAGCAAAAAGCCATGGCACTGATGATAGTTTAATGCAATTCCAGAGGGTTGAAATAATTTATTAAAAGTGTCTTCCTAAATTGAAATTAACATCAGAGTATTGAACAGACTGCAGAGATAGAGAACTGTCAGACAGACAGTTAAATATTGGACCATGCTACCTCCACCTCTTTTTATTTTTATTTTTGACAATTAAAAAATCACAATAATGGATTAGATAGGTAGAACTCAGGGATCAGAAAACTCAAGAAATGGACACTTCATATTCACAGTGTAGAAACTTATATGTGTACACCTCCAGTATCCTCTCAGCTTACCTCCAACATCCATTCGATCAAAAATAGTACTATCTAAATTAGCTTGCCTACAGGAAATACATTCTACTATATAAATCAAAAAAGGCAAAAGATCTAATTCTTCCTTTTGCCAAGTCTCTGATCCTAGTGTAGTTGAACTACAGTTTTCAGCATTCTTCACCATTGACATGCTGGCTGGGGTGGCTGAGTTGCAGTCCAAAAACAAGATTCAATTCTTTTCCTTTAAACCAACTCACAGCATAGGTATTCTGTGCCACTGCTAAGGACTCACCACCAATCCTAAATGAAAGACATTCACAAGTATGAATATTTGAAGTTACACACATGAAGAAACCCATACTATAACTATACCATTTACAGTCCATGTTGATTTGCAAAAAACTTTAAAACTGAAATAATGTAAAGTTTTCTGCAAGCCATTTCTGATTTTAAATACATAAGCCTTCATTGGATTCTCTATTTTTAAATGAAGTACAGCAAATATTTAGACACAATATCCAAACTTACCCAAATACAAATCTGCCAAATTCCATCAGCCCAAAAGTATTAAATATTGCTCCCATAGCAAAAATTACCTGTAAGAGGAAGATGAATCTCTTTTCAGTTAATTACAGAAATTATGTCACAGGCATGTATTTCAATTCTGTATTTGCATAAAACAGATTAATACAATATCACAGCTTTGGAGAAATTATGAATTTATTTTTCTGCATAAAATTGCCATCTGTTTCACTTACTTGTCCCACACAGACGAAACAGCTGAATATTATTGTTCCCCACCTGTAAAGGAGTTTGAATAATTTAAAGTCAGCATTGCAATTGGGAACTACCACCATGCAAAATAATACTACAAATGAGGTAAAATTCTCCTTTAGAAGTGAATAGACTCATATTCGTGCCGCCATTTAAAAAAAAAACATATAAATGGATCTAGTAGTTATCTTCAAGAAAAAAATAGCCATAATTACCTTATTCCAAAGATTCTGTCTATCAAAAAGCCTCCAAAGAAACATAGAATCACATTAGGCCAGGAATACCAGGCATACAATGCCATGAATTCAGCTGTGTTTATTTTCATATCCTAAATAATAAAGAACACAATATTTAAGCACTGCTTTAATTTTAAAACTTTCTTACAGAATAATCCATAATCCATCCAACGCAATATGGCATTGCAATATCAGATCATTCTTCTAAAAATTGCTGTCTGGCTGCAGAGAAAGATTAACACTGGTATCAGAAATAAAATATGCATAAATAAAAAGCATATAGCTTTTCAAAAAGCTAGTAATCACATAGGAACTAAGATGTTCTGCACATGGATTCTTCAGGATCTGCAAAGAAATGATAATTCTATTCCAGGTCCTTGTACAAAACAATACATATTTTTTGACAACCTTGCGTACTTTGGTTTTGCATTATCTCCCTCCTTCAGAGGACGATACATTTATCATCAAAACAACTACAATACACAGCCTTGCAGCTGATTTTTAATTTTCTCACTTCTTTTCTTCACATTAAAGATGCTAATGGCTAGTTATCCAGGTCCTTTATGGCATACACTGTCATAATTTTGAACAGACAGGGTACTTCTCTTATGCTTTAAGATAAAATCAGTAGAAAATGCCTGAATTTTTTGTTTGTTTTCTTTTTCTCCTGGAGGAAAACTATGTATTCTTAGACCATTCTGATTATTGATAATCGATGCTTAACTGCTTTTAGAGACAACCTCTAGTCTCATCTCTGTTATTTAGCACAATCAATATCCTGATTCTTCAGAAGAACAATTATATTTCATTATATTTTAACTCAGCTTTCATTATCTGATGCTCGTTTGGAATTATTTCTGGTTGTTAAAACATAAAGAACATGTAATGAAAATTCTTTGCTATAATGGAAAAAACAATGCATCCAAGATTTAAGTAGAAAAAGTCGTGAAATTCAGCATATTTTGCTCTTCACTCACCCTCTGAACTTGAGTCTGCAGAGCTGCTGGAATGTCATAACAAAAATAGCTGCCTAGGGAAGAACAAAGCAGACAACTTGTTTAAAAAAACATTCTGAAAATGCTTGTGTCAACAACCTATGCAAATTATTTGGAATCCATAAAAAATCACTATGGAAAGAGGAGAAAAATTATTTATTAAATGTATATCCCTCCATCCTCCTCATTTGTCCAGGGTGAAAAAAGGGGATCAAAGCTGAAGGAGACCTGCTTAATTTCCAAGTGGTGCCAAAACCTCCAACCCTAGGATCAGCAGCAAATAGCAACTTTCCAATCGTGGCAATTGATAAAAATAACCATGAATGCCCTCTCCTCCTAACCAAAACTCATTGAAGGGATTGCGATCATTGACTAAAGTTTGCTTTCTCCCATTATTCTCCTTTCGTTTTCTGGCTTCACTGATCCGTTTCAGAAGGAAGGAAAACAGCCTCGTAGGCAAAGCGCAGCTCAGCCCGTTTGAGTCGCCCCACGTCTAAGGGCTGCCTTGAAATAATTTAGAGCAAACTGGGAGCGAAAAAATCGATACTGTCTAGTGTGCATCCGTGATACACTTTCTTTGCACCGTCACACAAGGACGGTTCTCAAGGCGAAACTTTATTCCAGTACACAGCCCCTATTCAACCAGGAAGACAGGGACCACCAACCGAAGCCCAGGAAGCACATGAGCGCCAGCACCAGCAGCCTGTGAGCCAGCCGCTGCGGGTCGCACAACGCCGGCAAGGGCTTGAGCGCAGGGTCGCCATGGTCCTTGGGCAGCGAATCTTCATCCAGCAACGCCCGTTCCTCTTCTTCCATCAGCGCCATCTTGGACCACCTCCCAGTCGCCAGCCGCCGCCAACAAAACACGAGAGAGCACGTGAGCCGCCGTCACATGACGTGACCACGCCTGGACGGTCACGTGAGTATCAACACGGTACGCAGAAAGGGAAGACTCGGCTTTGAAATGGGAGGGGCTTAAAATTTCAAGCGTTGTGGCCGGAGCGGCATTTCTTGTAGATCAGGGACTTCCGAACTTGGCGCCTGGATGACTTGTGGACTTCAACTCCCAGAATTCCTCATCCCGCATCAATTCTTGGTGTTTAAGGCCGCAAGTCTTACAAGCGCCAGGTTTGGAGACCCCTTGTTGTAGTTTTAACCCAGGGCTCTTCAAACTTGACAGTTTTAAGACTAGCTCAGGAATTCTGGGAGTTCAAGTCCACAAGGCTTAAACTTGACAAGTTTGAAGACCCTTGATCTAATCTGTATCTAGAATACCTCTTTTGGTGGTGAACATTGGGCTCCCTAGACTTGTGTTGCGTTGCTCATTTACAATGCAAGAGCAAAATTAAAATATTTACAGAAAAATGGGGGGAAATGCTGTCTTTTCAAATATTTGTGGTTTTTACTCTTATTGGTGGAAGTTCCTAACTGCCTCCTATCACAATGTCTTTCCTAAGTCAAGGGCATTCTATAAACTTTTACTAGGTAAAGGTTCCCCTCGCACATATGTGCTAGTCGTTCTCGACTCTAGGGGCAGTGCTCATCTCTGTTTCCAAGCCG
>JANHFR010003402.1:102747-114116 GCA_032468015.1 Mimophis mahfalensis
CTTCCTTCCTTCCTTCCTTCCTTCCTTCCTTCCTTCCTTCCTTCCTTCCTTCCTTCCTTCCTTCCTTCCCACCATTAACCAGATTGACCCAGACTCAATAGACACAAAGCAGTAAAAATGTGGACTATTTATTGGGTTTTTGTATCTCCCTTCAGTGGCTGGGGCATGGGGGAGCCTTTTATTTTAAAATAGAAAAACATACAAATAAAACATAAAATAAAAACATACTATGCTAAAGCCTTTGATTGTGTGGATCACAACAAATTGTGGAAGTTCTTAAAGAGATGGGGGTACTAGACCATCTTATTTGTCTTTAGAGAAACAAAAAGCAACAGTGAGAACTGGACACAGAATCACTGATTGGTTCAAAATTGAGAAAGCAGTTCAGCAAGGCTGTATACTGACACACTGCCTATTAACTGATGATGCAGAGCACATCATCAGAAAGTTGGGGCTAGATGAATCACAAGTTGGAATTAAGATTGCTGGGAGAAATATCAACAACCTTAGATATGCAGATGATACTACTCTAATTGCAGAAAGTGAAGAGGAACTAAAGAGCCTCTTGATGCGGGTGAAGGAGGAGAGTGCAAAAGTTGGCTTGAATCTCAACATTAAGAAAACTAAGATTCCTGGCAAATAGATGGGGAAGAAATGGAGGTAGCGACAGATTTTATTTTCTTGGGCTCCAAGATCACCACAGATGGGGACTGCAGCCAAGAAATTAAGAGACACTTGCTCCTATGGAGGAAAGCTATGACAAATCTAGACAGCATACTAAAAAGCAAATAAAAGTACATATAGTCAAGACTGGTTTTCCCAATTGCAATGTATGGCTGTAAAAGTTGGATCATAAGAAAGGCTTGAGTGCCAAAGAATTTAGGCTTTTGAACTATGGTGCTGGAGAAGACTCCCTTGGACTGCAGGGTGATTGAACTGGTCAGTCCTAGAGGAAATCTACCCTGACTGCTCTTTAGAAGGCGAGATTCTGAAGATGAAACTTACTTTGGCTACCAAATGAGAAGGAAGTACTCATTGGAGTACTGCTGGGAAAGATTGAGGGCAAAAGAAGAATGGGACAACAGAGAATGAGGTGACTGGATGGAGACACTGAAGCAGTTGGTGTGAGCTTAAATGGATTGGAGGGGATGGTAGAGGACAGAAGGCCTGGAGGAACATTGTTCATGGAGTCGCGATGGGTCAGACACAACTTTGCAACTAACAACAACAACAACAAATAAAAGAAATGATAAATACTTTCAACTATTCTGGAACTGAATTTTAATAATAAAACTATTCTCTATTTTAAACATTGCCTATAAATGGCTTTAGTATCCACTTTCCTGTTTCTTTTCTGCCCAAGTCTTTGTCTTCATCTTTTCTGCTTGTTTATTCCTGGCTGGCCTTATTGATTCTTTGCTCTTTTTCTAAATCTTTTCACCTTCTAAGGAAACAACTTGAAGATTTACCTCACATCACTCACAGGATTCAGGATAGTGTATAAAAGGATAGTAGACTAAAAACAAACAAATCCATTCAATTCACTAAAATCAGCATGAAATTAATTTAAAAACAGAAAGTCACTCAATATTTATAGCTAGATGTCAAATGTTGCTAGAAAGTATGATTGTAAGTATCTTCAGAGATGCCAGAATCAAAGGGGTCCAGCACATCTCGGGATTACTTGTTCCGCAGAATGGGGAGAAGCCATGGAAAAGGCTTCCCACATGGATCACACCACCTCCTCCAAGTGAAATGCTCAGCACCTTGTTAAATGGGCCTAATTGTGTGAGATAAAGGGAGGTCCCTGAATTTACTGATTACTTTATTTATATTATTGCTTGGGTACTGTTTTAATTGCAGTCATGCTGGCTTAGGAATTCTGGGAGTTGAAGTCCACAGGTTGTAAACTTGCCATAGTTGTTCACCACTGTGTTATACAAAGCTCTGTGTGCATATATTACGCAAATAATCTGCCCTTTTTCTCCATCTCTCACTATCAGAGTTCCAAAGTAAGCTGAGGTGTACTAGAAGTTTCAGCTGAGCCTGGAGGTGGTTCTGATATTAGATACCCCGCTCCAAGGTCAGAGCTGTCTTTCTGACCACAGAGAGAGAGATCTGAAAAACTCTTTGGCTTCTGAGATAACCTGCCAGACCCAGTTGTACTGCAGTTAATTTCAGGGGGTTTTGTTTTGTTTTGTTTTGTTTTTTCATCTCATGATCTAGAAACTGAAACCAAGTCTGTAAAGAAACAGCAGGTCATTTTTCAAACGTTTTTATCTGCTTTTCCTGCCTTTTGTTTTACAGAATGACTGTAATCATATGTAACACAACAGAGTACATTCTTACCTCCCAGGCAGAACAGCATACGTGCCATTCTTCAAGTGTGAAATGGGGGAAAAGTCAAAATGGGTCTAAATATACAATTTATTTTTCACTTTAAAACAAGAAACGAAAGTGCATTTTTAGCCTTTATGCTTATGAAACCTTGCAGGCAATGCTTTGATGAAATCTCAGAGGTCAGATTTCTAGTACTCGTCTCTTCATGCCCCACCACAACCAATCATTAGTAGAAGCAAACCGAATTATGCAAAGGAACAAGCACTGCAGAATAAATGTTCGAAAAGAGAATTAAATTCAATGCTCTTGATGTTTTGGTATTACACTTGGAGTTACTTAATGCATAATTTTAAACTCAGAGTTTTGCTTATTGGTGAATGTTTAGATGCTGTCCTTTTTAAATTTCAGGCTTATCAATGAATCTCTGAGAGACCAATTACTTGTTACTATCCAGAAAACGTTCACCTACACTCGGACACAAGCTCAACATCTCTTCATAATCCTTATGGAATGCATGAAAAAGAAAGAATTGGTAATGCAAATGTATTTAGTAGCATAATGTTCATATTGGTCTGTTATGTGAAAAATGTTTGAAACTTAGCTTTCTGGGCTCATTTCAAACATAATTTCAGGCCTCAATTGCATGACACATGGCTAAGTCAAACTTATATTGTCTCAAAATTATAATTTAAAATCAATATTTGAAAAGTGGGTTTGCATATCTTGGTCCTGTGCAATCCTTGTTCACCTTACCCATAGTTAATACTGAATAACACTAAATTAAATATGTTCATATGGCTAAAGGAAGGCAAAGGGAGTTTAGGTACTTGAGCCACAAACATGAACATTTAACTGAAGGGACTGAAAGAAATGAGATCTGTGCATTCCTTGATCTCAGCCAAGTCTCTTGGGACGCCTCTAAAAAGCACAATCAACTGGCTGTTGGCTGTGGCTACCCACCTTTGTCTTACAACAAACAGTATTATTTGTTTGATTAAAACCGCTTGTGAATATGAAAACTTAATTAATGTTGATAATGATATTAAGCATCTGTTTGAATTTGAAAACCCTAAAGATAAAATGCTCACCAGTCACTCTCTTGTCATTCATGTATAAGCAATTACATAAATCTGGACTTGCATTTCAGCTGTTCCTCTATTTTTACCTTACACTTACATTTTGTATTACGGTTCTTTTGCAGTGCGGTTGGCTTCTGTTGATTAAGGAGCACCATTCTGTTAAATTGTTTATGCTTATATAAATTTAGGTGGCAGATGCATAAAAAATCATGTTCAGAAACTAAGAGGGCTATTGAATCCCAAGGGCATGTCACTATATTAAGGAAGTACAAAAAAAAACCCCAACCCAAAACGTTTTATTAGACTCCAGATAAAGGGAAACAAAAACATTGCATCTGTATTTGGTATGTATGAGATACATGTACACTCTTAGCTAAGAAAAAAGTTACAATTTTGATTTCTAAAGTATTGTTAAAAAGTCCCATTTTAAAAAGAAACCGTGTTAATAAATTCCATCTGTTTGTTCGTCTGTATGCCACAACTAGTGGGAATATATAAGGAAAATGTTGTAAAGTCAAATTTGGTCCATCACAGTGTTAATTGTGAATCTGAATTGGCTTCCTTTTTTCATCTCAAAAAATTCAAAACCCACAACAGAGCTAGATATGATGCTGAACTTGGGAAGTGATGGAGGCCTTTATTATAATTAACAGCAGGCAGAGTTAATTTTAATTATTTATTTATATCCCACCTTTATTATTTTTATAAATAATTCAAGGTGGTAAATATACCAAATACTTTTCCTCCTGTTTTCCCCACAACAACCCTGCGAGGTGGGTTGGGCTAAAAGAGAGTGACTGGCCCAAAGACACCCAGCTTTCATGCATAAAGTGGACTAGAACTCATAGGCTCCTAGTTTTTAGCCTGGTACCTTAAACAGTAACGCAAACTAGCTCTAATCCAAATTGGATGGAGCAGGGATGGAAAATTTCAATAGAAAAATCAGCAGGCAGATAGAATAGTTTAATCCTTTCCGTAATCATTCATCCCTGTCTTATGGTTAGGTAGCATAATATTAAATCATTATGATTTAGCATTGTAATGGGGTATTGTGCTTGTTAATAATAATGTATTTGGTTGCTACCTCCATTAAATTCACTCTTTGTCAGTCATGATCTGGACCCTCTCAAGGTGGTTATAATAATATATTCAGCTGTTTATTGTTTAGTTCGATCTTACTTCCTTATAGTAAGATCTTACATTTTTAGCTCATCAATGGGGTGTAACAGAATCAAAAAGTCCAGATAATATAACAAGAATGTGCTCTGGGCAACTCACTAGGACTTGCCCAGTCGCAATCCAACTCTGAGCGAATCTGAGTGATTTTGTCTGCCAGAGAGACAGGTGGTAGATTTTACCTAGTATTTCTCACCGTGACCTGCAGGTGATCCTTTTGCCCAGTCCCCTTCCTCAGTTGGGAGTGGGACACCCTAAACAGGGCTGTTGGGTGGCTATTGGAAGACACAATCAAAATGGAGAAATAACAACTTTTAACTGTCCTTATGGGCTCTTACTCTTGTTCAGTCAGATTCGCTCTTTGTTTTTCTCCAACAGCACTCCAGGAGTCTCTTCTGGCATTTCATCTCCTGTACTCACTGAAAAACCAAGAGGGGATGCCAGGATCAGTGCACAGAAGGAGGCTATGTAAGAGAATCCAGTCCATAGTTTCAGTCACAAGCCTATTCCAGCCTGCAGCCAAGTCCTCAGGTTCCAAACTCCCCCTGGAACCCAGTAGGGTTCATCAGTTTCTTCGGGTGGGCCAAAATAACAAGCTCTTTATACATATTATAAAGTCACTTCATTCTGTGATTTTATGACTCAAACAATTACCAGGTTTTCAAACCTGGCACTTTGTCATTCAAAATTCAAAAAGTTCAGCAAAGGAACAAGGTCTCATTTTACACTTATCCAAAGTGTGCTTGGATACTTTCGGAACTTGCTGATATTTTAAAAAGCTATTTATTAGCAATCAGCCTCTGGTTCTTTTCATAGCTTCATTTTCTTCTGAAACAGAATATTGCAAATCTCCCTTTGACTCATGTTTTTCTTTATCACGTTGTGCTCTTTCTTCCCGTCCTTCACAGTGACTCTATCAAGAAAGCTTATCTTGTTTAGATGTTTCCATTGGATCAATAGATCAGATCTTATCATATGACAAGTACATTTTTGAAGATGGTGAATAAGTAATTCTTTGACAGGTGAAATGTCATGCATAAATTAAATGGCAGTCCTTGATATATGAAAGTGAATGTGTGCTTTAGGGTGAAGGGTATTTTTGCTTCAGTGTTATGAAACTGTTTTGCTTATTTCTTTTCTTTGGTTGGGAATATGATAATGCTTTAATCTTCCAGATATTTTAAATATCAGTGTTAAAATATTTGCACCATGATAGTTTATCTATTTATTATTGTTGAATTTTGTAATCCAGGCACAAGGTGACCAAAGCCCAAAGGGACTATGTGCCACCTGATCCAAGACTGGATACAGCTGCTCTTGAAATGAATTTGTGAAAAAGTTTTCCTGGTTATAACCGTTGGTCCAGGAAAACCCTCAGATTACTCACCAATCCCAAGCAAGACATGCAGATATCCAAAGGGCCCCAGACAACCAGTCTTCTTTCCACCCATATTCTCCCAGCTTCGTGACACTGAGATAAGACAATGACAGCATTCCTTAACATGGGGTCAAGACTGGGTGTTATCAGCATATTGAATGGATGACCTTAACCAGCAGCTTCATGTGTATGTAAAATATACAATCAAACATGCCCAATCCAATAAGAGCCCCACTGAGTCCAAGCCTGGGAGGAAAACATATTTCTAAGGACTGTTTGAAACAAAAGCAGAGTAGAGAAAGAAACCCTATCATAAGAGCATTGAACCCTCTAGCACCCCACATGTGAGAGACTTTGGGCTTGATCTCTCCCCTCCTGCACAGATGGGAGGACCACCACTATTGAAGCCAGTCCTGAAGGATACAATAATCAATGAAGTTGAAAGTCACTGAGAGAGAAAGGAGAATCAGGACTGTTGCTCCGCTCCTATCCCCAGTTCTGCCCAAAGTCATCAACAAGTGCAGTCGATATTTTATCAGTGTTATGCCCAAGTGTGAAGCCTAAGTGACAGGGCTAGTTTCTCTAGTCTATTTCATCCAGGGCCCTCACCAGTAAAAAAAACCAATTAGCACAACATTTATATAACCATACATGAAAAGTAAAATTGTTTTTTATTCTGTTGTAAATGGATTATTGTTAGTTGAAATAGCAATAGCACAGACTTATATACTGCTTCACAGTGCTCTATAACCCTCTCTAAGTAGTTTACAGAGTTAGCCTATTGCCCACAACAACCTGGGTGGGTCCTCATTTTACCCACCAGAATGGATGGCTGAGTCAACCTTGAGCTGGTGAGACTCGAACTGCTGAAGTGCTGGCAGCCACCACGGCTCTTAATTGTTAGTTGAAAAAAAGAAGTTGCTTACAAATGCATCCTTACACCCATCCTCAAGGAGGGAGTTGAGAAGAAAAGGGATGAACCAGAGATGCACATAAATTTTAAAGCACACAGGTGGTCCTCAACTTACAAAATTTTATTTAGTCACAACAGCAATGAAAAAAGTAACTTATGACCTTTTTTCACACTTATAAGTGTTACTACGTTCCTATGGTCACATGATCAATAATCAGACACTTGGCAGCTAGCTAATATTTATGATGGTGGCAATATCCCAGGGTTATGTGATCACCTTTTGCAATCTTCTGACAAGCAAAGTCGATAGAGAAGCCAGATTCACTTAACAACTTTGTTACTAACTAAATTCAGTGATTCACTTAACAAGTGGCAAGAAAAATAGAAAAAAATGGGGGGGGGGGGAAAACACTTAGCTGTATTGCTTAGCAACAGAACTTTTGGGGTCAATTGCAGTTATAAGTCAAGGACTGCCTGTATATCATCCAGGCAATTGTGGATTGAGTGAATATTATAAAATTGCTTCACGCTTTTTAAACTTGAGCGTCAGTCATTTTTGATAGCCTTATATGTGCATAAGTGTTCTTTCAAGTCAGTTTTGTCAACTTGTCTGGAAAACTCCCTGCAGTTTCCTTGGTAAGGTTTTTTGGAAGCTCTGTTTCCCAGGGCTGAAAGAGTGTGACTGGCCCAAGGTTACCTAACTGGCTTTGTGCCTAACAGGCAACAAAATTCACAGTTTCCTGGTTTCTAAATTGGTGCCTTAACTACTGCACAAAACTGGGTCTTTGAAAGTCTTGGAGAAAGATATTCTCTTAGTGAATCCAAGACCTGTACACAAAGCTGTCCAACATTTATTTGGAGGGTCACACAATTCCAACAACAACTTCCTGTGCTCCTGTTTCAGCTATATGTATAAGTAGTCCTTGTTTAGCTACTACATTTGCTACCACTAACTTGGCCATTAAGTGAAGCAGTGACTAAATAAAACCACAATTGTGCTTATGATTTTACATGTTTTCTTTTCCTTTACTGACCTGAACTTGAAGAATGATCAGAAAATTACTTTGTCATTATTTTTGTGACTGCAAACAGTTGCTAAATGAGGCATTCGTTAAACAAGGACTAATTATAGCACCCATTTGGAAGCATAGAAAAGTATCCTGGAAAGAGGCATATTTTCAACTTTGTCTCTCTTTTTCACAGGCACTTATAAAGACAGCCCAAGAAATCAGTGTAGAATTTCAACTGTAGTATGTGTTCACTTACATTACAACAAAATTCTACATTATTCCGCTACTATTTACATCTTCCATTGTAGAATTAAATGAAAAAAAGTAATTCTCTTCTCATACTTTACTCCATCTGTAGAAAAATTAGAGGTTAGCATAAATTGAAATGGCTGTTTTCCTAATATGATGTAAATAATCCCCACTTTATCAAATTTTGAGAAAGCTGAACACATCAAAAAAAGATAAATGAAAAACTAATTCAGAAGAGTTTATTTAAAATAGGCATCCTTTCATATAAAGTGGAATTTACATATATGTAATTGATTTCTTTACTCTGTGCCAGAGCTGTTTTCTCCTGTCATTATTCATAAAAATATATTTAATATATTGGCCGCTCCAAAATTTCACTTACAGTTAATAATAGAAAGCTGTATTAATTATAATTTTATAACAAGAGAAAGGTTCTCTGTACAGTGTTAGAAAAAAATATTTTTCATTTAAAAGTTCCAGAACTGTAAAAGAAAATGAGCTATAATTACCATCTCTATAAGGTAATTGTGTGTTGAAAAAGATAGCACAAAACCATGTGTGTTTATTTATTTATTTTGTTAGATTTACAAGACCTCCAAATGCTATAGGACTTATGGGCAATGTGCAACAAAATAAGTACTAAAATGCAGATAAAAAATAAAGAAAAATAGTGTTCTTAAAACAGTCCTCATTTAACGACCATTCATTCAGTGACCATTCAAAATTATGCCATTTTTCCCTGGCATGCAGTTTGCTATATATTTTATATTGCTTTGGTTTTAATTCACACACGCTGTTTATGAGTAGCACTTGGTTACAGTCAGCAGTATAGCCGGCTCATCATTTAGCATGATATTTCTTAGTGCTTATGAAAGCGGGAAACCACTCTGTAATTTCTGCATGCCTGTTAATGGGTTTTTATTACATTTTTCTTCTAAAATGTAGAAGACTGTATGTAGGTGTGAGGACTTATTCATTCTCATTTAATTCTCTCTTCCAAGGACAATTGTATCAAAATAATCAGGCAGGCATATTCAACTCAAATTATTCAATCATTATTGCTGCCTACACACCGGAATAGAATTATCATTCTAGTCTGAGAAGCTCAATGTGTGAGCAACTTGGGCTGCAAAGAGAAGAGACTATCGTAGTAACATCGCTTATCGTTAAGCAAAGTAGTTTTGCATTTATAATATACATCTGCAGTAGTTAAATGAACAATTGTACTACTGGGCCAAATATGTGTTTTGATTGCCTTCAAAGTGAAAAGATGAAACTGCAGCAAAATGCAGACTGCTGGGTGCATTATCATTCTTTGTGCTTCCAAGAAAACATTAGAATGTAACTCAGCTTTTTCCTTTTATGCCCAGTAAGACAGACATTACAACAAATTATTCTACTAAGCTTTCCATGAATTGTGGACCCAAGCAGCATTTCTGTTGCAGCAACACCTGTGCTACAATGTTAGCAATGGAACACTGAAGAAGAGCAAAGACTTGAAACATTTTAATTTTGCAGGCATTACACATATTCTTCACCTTACAACCATTCGTTTAGTGACTGTTTCAAGTTACAACAGCACTTAAAAAAGTAACTTCTGACCATTTTTCACCCTTACAACCGTTGCTGCTTCACCATGGTCTTGTGATCAAAATTAAGATGCTTGGCAACTGGCATGCGTTTATGTCAGTTACAACATCCCAGGGTCATGTGATCAACTTTTGCGATCTTCTGACAAGCAAAGTCAATAGAGAAGCCAGATTAAACTTAACAATCATAGTACTAACTTAACATCTGCAGTTATTTACTTAACAACTATGGCAGGGAAGATCATAAAATGGGGAAAACATTCACTTAACAACTGTCTTGTTTAGCAACAGAAATTTGGGGCTCATTTGTGGTTGTAAGTCAACTCTACTAATAAATACAGCACAGTTGTATTAGTGCACAGTTTTGTATTCCTGGTTTATATTCTGATATGTTTATGTATTGTGTTTTTCAGTCTTTATGTTATGTGTAGAACTTCAATAAAGTGTATACATAAAAATAAAAATGTGGAATAATAATGAGGACCCCTCTCATTAAACTCTCCAACTCAGTATAGAAACATTAATACCAAATCTTTGAATATCATTGGCTAGGCAGTTAGTTATAGATTCACCTGTCTACAGTGCCATTTGGACTATACTTAACAGCTTTCAGAAATGTTCCCCTTGTTCACTAAAGTGGTTAACTTGTCAAAGAAGGAGGTAAGACTTACCTTACATGTTCTATTTTTGAGAATTTTTTAAATTTACTCCTGACTCTTAGCAATCATAGTACAGGTAGTCTTTGACTTATGACCACAATTGGGCCCAAAATTTATGTGGCCAAGTGAGAAATTTGTTAAGTGAGTTTTGTCCCATTTTATGACCTTTCTTGTTACATTTGTTAACTGCAGTTGTTAAATTATTTATTTATTTATTTATTTAATGGGACTTTTATGCTGCCCTATCTCCCAAAGGACTCAGGGTGGCTCACAACAATAAAAAACATACAGTAGAAAAATTAAAAAACAATTAAACCAATATCCCATTAACATCAGTTGAAATTTAAGTTAAAATTAAGACAAAACCATACTAAAAACCCCAATCAATCCAGGCCAGCCAGGTGAAAAAGCCAAGTTTTCAGATTGCGACGGAAGGAGCAGAGGTCGGGGGCCATCCGGAGCTCCAGGGGGAGCTGGTTCCAAAGGGTGGGTGCGGCCACAGAGAAAGCTCTCCCCCTGGGGGTCGCCAGCCGACATTGTCTGGCTGACAGCGCCCTGAGGAGGCCCTCCCTGTGGGAACGCACTGGGCAATGGGAAGCTGTTGCTGGCCGCAGATGTTCCTGCAAGTACCCTGGGCCTAAGCCATGTAGGACTTTATAGGTAATCACCAGCACGTTGAATCTCACCCGGAGGGCAACCGGAAGCCAATGCAGCTTGCACAGGAGGGGTGTAACATGAACTGAACTGGCCATAAAATTAGCTACTGGTTAGGTAGGGGTTCACACAAACTGGGGCGAACCAGTAGCAGCCCACCCCTGGACTGCTGCTGGAGCCATGAAAGGAAGTCAAGGCTTCTGGATGCTGTCCTCTGTTTGTTTGTTTGTTTTGTTTGTTTTTTGTTTTTAATCCCATTTATATCCCGCCCTTCTCCGAAGACTCAGGGCGGCTTACAATGTGTTTTTAGCAACAGCCCTCA
>JANHFR010003403.1:18220-30186 GCA_032468015.1 Mimophis mahfalensis
CATTCCTGAGCTAACATGACTGGAAGAGGAATTCTGGGAGTTGAAGTCCACTAGTCATAAAAGAGCCAAGTTTGCCTCCCCCTGGCCTAGATTGTTCTAACAAAAGCAGCAAAAAAGAAGAAGAGAGAGAAAGACTTTGTTTTAATGTAAAAAGCCAATGAGACGAGCCCTGTTGATGGGTTTCTTGAACTTAGGTTGTGTTTCTCTTCTGTTCCTGAGTAGTCACAAAGTTCAGCAAGTCAATTGCCGTAACAACACCAAACACCATTTGTTTTTTACTAGATTCCCCATCACTGTGATCTAGAAGACACAAGAGGAGACAGTAAGTCTGATTTTGTGAAACTCTGTTTCCAATGAGCACTTTAAAACATCAAATTCCTGTCTTGCACTTACAGACCAATGAACTATACATGCACATAGTTATCTAACACTAGCTGATAACCTGGGTATTTATGACAATTTATCCCAGCATTCTTTGCCCAATTTGCATGCCTTGCCTCTACTGACTGGGGAGCCTCTGATTTGCATGCCTTGTCTGGTAACCATCTGCATATGCTCAGTAGAGCTTGGCAGTGAAATGTTGGTGGGGGTGTCCACTTTGGCACCCTCTTTGGAGGGGGGAGGCACAGAGGCATTTGTGACCCCCCAGTGGTTGTCTCCGGAGTGCCTGGCAAGTTTGGGGCAGATTGGTGTAGGGGTGGAAGAACCTACTCAGGACATACCCACAAACCCACACACTGAACACTTCTGTTTTATAGATATAGAATAGATTTTCCCAACCATATGCCTTCCTAATGTCTTAGATGAGTATCTACTACTAGAGCTCCTAGTCAGAATGTCCGTCTTTGTACAGAAACAAAGAAAGTACTCCAAGATGATACCGGTAGCAACTTAGGAATTACCTTGCTTTCTTGTTCTGCTTTTGGAAACTAGGTTGACTTATGCTGTTTGAAAGGTGTCTACTAGCATTCAGTGCAAATCTATGTGATATGGAGGTGGTACTTAACACCATGTAAATTAAATCAAATAAAATAGTAAATATTCAAATATGCATGGGAGGTGTAAAAAAGAAGCTGGGACATACAAACTTATGTGGTAGGACTGTGAGATGCACAGAAAATATGGGGTATGGAATTTAGAGAAATTAATGTACTTTTGAATATAAATTTAGAAATGTCATTGAGAACTGCACTATTGTTACTAGTGGAAAAATGCGATATAAACGAAGCAAAAAATAGAATTGATGGTTAATTTGGTAACGGCACCGTGATTAGTGATGGTTAAATATTGGGGATGAAATTGGGATGTTCAAATAAACGAGTGGTATGATGAAATTTGGAGGATGGCAACTAATGGTACATTAATGACAGAAATTTAAATTTAAAAAAGGGATGATTAAAGCAAGCAATTATAATGAAATATGGGGGGACTTTATAAAAACAGTGTTAGTGGGAAGGCAAAAATATATGTTGTTTTAGAGGGGATAAGGACATAATTGGAATATAATATGTATCTGAAACTGATATAGAAGAAATATAAGAGAAATGGTCTCCAGCGGTGGGGGTGTCCACTTTGGCACCCTTTTTGGGGGTGAAAAAAAAGGCACAAAGGTATTTGTGACACACACACCTAGTGTTTGTCTCCAGAGTGCGAGTTATGTGCCTGGCAAGTTTGGGGCAGATTGGTGTAGGGGTGGAACAGCCTATTCAGGACATAACCCCAAACCCAGACACCGAACCCTTCTCTTTTATAGATATAGATAAATAAATAAAAATTAAACATAAAGCAAACAAATCAAGAATCAACAGTGGCAAAAAGTGCCATAATAGAGAATTTTCTGAGTTCTGAAGGACTAACCAGTTTATTATCATAAAAGCTTGTACAATGAAGTTGCAATGATAATAAATCAGCCGTTCTTCAGAATTACGTCATGTTCACTGCAACATTTCTAAGAAATTTCAGCACACCATAAGCACAAAAATCATTTATGTAGTTCCAGCATATGCTATTAAATTTGAAAGACATCAATTAAATGTAAAGTGCAGTCATGAGTCCTTAAGGAAAATGTACTGAATAGATAGTTATACATTAACAATGACCTTGAAGACAAAGTCACTTAGTAACTATAAGGGTTACTTCGAGGAAAAAGCAGACTGTATCTAATGCTATTGTTTCCTTATATATACATCAGTCAGCAATTGTAACCTTCCTACTCTTGAGTTGCTCACCCATTAACTTCTGGTGTTATGTATTAATCATGGAAAGCAGCTGGAAGAAATCCAGATTCATTCCAGGATTTAAATTGGGAGCTTAGCGGCTTTTCATACACCAGAACATATATATATAATAGATAATTCTAAAAATTATGATAACTGCTAAAGGAAGATTGAGGTAAAAATCAGTGCACAATCCATTTTGGGTAAAAATAAAGGACAGGTTGGCCTAGCATTGTAATGAGGACATGAATCAACACTATTGCTCAAGTTAAAAAAAACACCCTTCAGTTAAATTTTTGGTTGTACCACTATTAATAGAGATGTTACATTTTATGGACTACCAACCAATAACGTGGTATTTTTGGCCTAAGCAGGGAATGCTGCAGCCTACAATTCCCAGTGTTCTTGGCCCGATTTGCATGGCTTGCCTCTATTGGCTGGAGAGCCTCCAATTTGTATGCCTTGCCTGGTAACCCTCTGCACATGCTCAGTATAGGTTTTTTTTTGCTGTAGAGATGTAGGGGTGTCCACTTTGGCACCCATTTTTCAGGGACAAAGACTGGTCAACTGCATTCCTGACACACACACACACACACCCAGTGCTTGTCTCCAGAATTCAAAGTCTGTGCCTGTCAAGTTTGGGTCATTTTGGTGCACGGATGAAAGAGCCTATTCGGGGCATACCCACAAACACCAACACCAAACATTTCTCTTCTATATAGATTCTTTTCAGTCCAACCCAAGATTTGAAAACTCCACTGGACTGGAGAAGCTGAAAGTAGCATTATTTCATGGCTACGGGTTTATTTGAATTTATTTAATGGAAAATGTTAAATCATTGTAAGTGGCTAGAAATTCAGTAACTTACAGCCCTAACGATGCTAGTTAAAAAGGCAGAAACTGACGGAACAGCATATAAATAATAACCTTATACTCACATTGAATCTGTTCATGGACCACGAGAGCAAAATGATCTATTTCCAAAATATGAGAGAGCTTTCCTAAGTTGTCCTGCAAGTGAATCTGTAATGGAAAGTTGCATGATTTTAAAAGGCATTGGTATTACTTCTTACATGGCATTCACGTTTAGATAAGAACTTTGATCCTCGTTCTACCCAGTAATTTTCCAACAAGACTTAAAAAAAAAAGTATGTGTTCATAAGCTACGTTTTTAAAAAATCACAAGTTCATGGGGTTTTTTTTTCTGTGCAAACCAGGATATACACGAATTAATACAATCAACCCTGTGGGGTTGCGATTTAAGCATTTTGCCCCTAGAGACACTGCACAGATTTCCACAATAACAAATGTATAGCCAGAGGTGGTATTCAGCCGGTTCTGACAGGTTCCGGAAAACCGGTAGCGATAATTTTGACTGATTCAGAAAACCAGCAAATACCACCTCTGATTGGTTGACAGGATAGCTACGCCCACTAAGCCACGCCCACAAAACCAGCAGTAAAAAAATTTGAATCCCACCACTGCGTATAGCATCAACCAACTATCATTCCAGAGAATGTCAACTGGTGGCCCCCAGGGGGAGGGCCTTCTCTGTGGGGGCACCTGCCCTCTGGAATCAACTGCCCTTGGAGCTCTGGCTGGCCCCAGATCTCCGGTCCTTCCGTCATGACCTTAAAACATGGCTCTTCCAACTGGCTGACTTCGACTGATGGGGGTGGGGAGTTTTAATTACTGTATGTTTGGTTTTAATCGGTTATTTATGGGAGTGTATGTTTAATATTTTTTTAAAAAAATTGTATTCTGTGTTTTTATTGTTGTCAGCCGCCCCGAGTCCTTTGGGAGATAGGGTGGCATACAAATCCCATAAACAAACAAACAAACAAACAAATTCCAGCAATAAAACACCTACATTAGTAGGTGTATAAAACACTCTACATTAGTATTGTAGCTTCATAGCGAAGGAAGGATGGGACTATACATTCTTAATACTTGTGCATTAAAAATGTACAGAGGTATATTTTTTATCAAGGATGATTTTGGTTTTATTTCATGTAATTTCAATTTAATATGTACAACAAAAACAATGATTCCTACTTCCCTGTTTCTGCCCCTTAAATTTACATGTATTTCGCTTCTATGTGTTCTGCATAGTATCTGTCTGTCTGTCTGTCTGTCTGTCTGTCTGTCTGTCTGTCTGTCTGTCTCTATCTATCTATCTATCTATCTATCTATCTATCTATCTATCTATCTATCTATCTATAAAGCACAGTGTGGGTGTGTTTGTGTGTAACTATGCATGTGCAGTATATGCTTTTCAACACCTGGACCAATTTCAGCCGATCTTGCCACACAGCTAGCTTAACCACCAGCAACAAACACTATGGGGGGCTCACATGCCATTGGGGGTCTGTGCCCCCTGAAAAGAGTGGCAAAGTGCCAACCCCTTCACTGTAGCGATACTGTATGCCACAAGGGGCGCAGGAGAGCAGCTGCATGAACGAAAACCTGGTTGACTGCCCAGGGATTGCTCTCTCTCTGCATTGTGCAGTAATATAGCAGCTGCGTGAGGGAGAAGCTGGGAAGGCAAGTCTCTTACCCACCCACCCCTTTCTCCCCATGGTGGCAGTTATAGCAGCAGCAAGAGGCAGTGGCAACAGGAGGAGGAGGAGGAAGAGCAGGTGCAGGAGGATCGGGAATGGTGCGTTTGGAGGAGGAATTGGCCTTTGCTGCCCAGCCGTCTCCCCTCTATCCTGGCCGAGATTGTGAGGACACCAGAGTAACAGCAGAGAATGGGACTCAGGCCATGGGAAAGGGCTGCCCTGGTGGCGAGGGTGCAGGGATCAACCGGGGTAGGAGGAGGAGGGCACGCAGCGCCTTCCCTTCCCCAAGGCTTTGCTATGGACCTTTCCCACGGCTGCGAGGTTGGGGCTGCCGACCGTTTCCCCTTCTGCCTCCACACCGATTCTGTATCCCCAGGGCGGAGGAGGAGGCGGGATGAGTTTGGCAGGCCCCACTACACCCGGATGAAGCCGGGTCATCAGCTAGTTGTTAATAATTTTAAAACCTCTGTCAAAAGTTATTTTCAGTGTACAGAAAGGGTACTCCAGTCACCGAAGTAGCTTTAGAAGCTGAATACTCAACACTGTGTTCACTGGTACCATTACAACTTCTTTTTTAGTCCCCAAATCCTTGAAGCCTGTAAACATCTTGTCTGAACTTTGCCCTGAGTGAGACAAGGGTGCATACATTTCCTCAACCCGCATCAATACGTGAGGTTTTCAGCAACTTTTCTACACACCAAGGGAGGTGGGGGAGGAAAGAGAAACGAACGCACATATACAGAAGGCACAATACCGTTTTGAATTGCTTGTAGATTACTTTGTTGACTTTATCCGAAGGCTGCACTTTCCCAGCAAGTACCGAAGACAGCATATTGCCGAGAGTAACCATGCCCAGAATCAGTCTGGAAAAAGGACACCCCAAGCAGAGCACCGAGTGAGTTGCATCAACGGTTTTTTTCCCACCTGAAAGCTTCACATCAGCATGTCCGCAAATTCAGCTGACAAGCACCCTGATCTCACACTGCCATTTACTTTTGCCAACCCGCCCCTATTTTCAGAGGGGAGGAGAGAAATTTTTTTAAAATACATTTTTATTGTTTTTTTTTCTTTACATACATCCGTCCTTTTACAAATTCCTCTCCGTCCAATACATCATGCATTCCTGTCACATTTCCCAAACTCGAAATCCTCCTTACCATCTTCTTTAAGTAACTCTTAAAAACCAAATTCTAACATTTCACTAATGTATCAAACGTTTCTCCCTTTATCTATTAATCCAATTCATTTCATACACTGGTATCATTTGCATCTAGTGCTTATTCTGTTAGGATTACAATCCTTATCTCATTTCAATCTATACAATTTTTCCCAACAGAGAGGGAAATAAAAGAACAGAAAATTATGAACAGAGGGGAAGAGATATGGTTGATATTTCCAGTTTGTGGGAGGTTGAGCCTTCCCTACCTTGAGCTCCTCAACCACTGCTCTCTTTAAAAAAATGTGTATTTTTTTTTTCCAGGATAAAACTGTAGCAAACAAACGTGGCTGAGGGATTCTGGGAGTTAAAAGTCCACAAGTCTTAAAGCTGCCAAGGTTGGGCATCCCTGTTTTGAACCAAGGTTTACGACTAACTAGTGTCTGCATATCTCCTGAAACATTTGAGTTAGCTTGTGATAATTTGAAATAGATCTGCCAGACGAGGTAAGAGAGTACAATGCTATTTCTTTCTTTGTTACATCTTCTTCATTGTTTACCTTTCACTATAATTTATACTGTCTGGGTCAGGCAATATAGGACTTTTTACACCCGAGCTACTGTTAGAACAGATTATATGAGAGACTTACTAGACAAACCTTGTTTATTAAACTGGGGTGAACTTTGGGAACAACCCTGCTCAGATCACAATTTGTCCTGGTCAGGTTAGTCATCCCACTGGCTTTTTATTTACCTGGCTATGCAATAAGAACTCAGTTAATCACTTTATGGGCCATTTTTAGTTCTCTTGACAGTTCTCCCAAAAGATAATAAACCATGTCACAACTTTAAAAGCAGGTTTTTAAAAGCAGCAACCTTAGCTCCACTTTCCCCTTAAACTTAAGGAGGAAGGGCCATTCTACCATGCAAGTCCTTGTGACTTGACACAAGTAGGGTTGGGGAATCTGTTGCTTCAGCCGGTTAGCCCATCTCATTTATGCCTGCATCAGGCTCCAACTTTTACCCATATGCAACTTCAATGCAAGAACGCAAGTTCAATTAGAAGAGAGCCAAAGGAGCAACATCTACGTTTACTGTACAGTGGAACCTCGGTTCACGAACGCTTCCATTCACGACCAAATCGGTTCACAACCAAAAAATCAGCTAAATGTTCAACTCTGTTTGCGAACAAATCCTCGGTTCGCAACCAAACACAGACCGAGGCTGCGCCGCATTTGGGGCCAGAGGAGGAAGTAGAAGTCAGCACTGAGCAGTACCCCGAAAAGGAGCAGGATGAGCAGCCGGGCATGGCGGGTCCCAGCATGGCCACTGCAGGAGCAGGTAAGAGGCCGAGGGAGGCAGGCAGCGCCCCGCATCTGGCGAAGAGGCGACCGGCTACACCTTTGCCTGATCACCTCTCCCGAGCTGCCTTCCCCAGGCAGGTAGACAGTGCTGCCTCTGGAAGGATGGATCTGCTCAGGCTGGGGAAGAGAGGGGGGGGAGGGGAGCCTCACCTACTACCCTTCTCCTCCTAGCTCAGCTCAGCAAAACCACGGTGGCAGCGCAGCCGTGCCATCAGATCAGGGCCTCTTGCTCCCCAGCTGTTCTCTTTCCCTACTTCGCCAATCTTGCCGAAACATCCCAGGCGAGGTGGAAGAAGCTGGTGGGCAGCAAGAGCTGGAAGCGCCTAGCAGCTGTTCGAGAGCGCCAAGTTTAGGAACTCCGGTGCGGTAATTGCACTGGGCGAAGGCGACTCTCCTCTGGGGTTATGCTAAGAAAGCCCTGTTTGAGTGGGAGCTGGAAATGATAGCCTCGACCCTTCCTTTGCTCTCGGGAAGACGAGATTTTAGGCGTGGACAAGACGAGCTCTTGTGAAGCTCTTCCAAAAATGATAAAGTTCATAGTGGTCTGGAATGGCTTGATTGTATTTCCATACAACCCAACGGGGAAATTTGTTTCGGTTCACAACCAAAGCTATGGAACGAATTGTGGTGGCGAACCGAGGTTCCACTGTACATTGTATCCACTTGCCATTCAATCACACAGAAGCAATTTGTACCAGAAACCGCACAGCAAGAATGACAGGATGTTCCTTGAAAAAAATCGAATAAGACAAGTAACTTCTCAACAGGATAAAGACAGGCATTATACTCTTGAGAAAGTGGATTTATTTGGAACAAATAAAGAAGAAAATATTGAAGACTCTACATACCCAGATTCATCCACAACTGGTACTTGGTCAAATCCCTTCTCTCTCAGTATTTCAATAGTCTTTTCACAGGTAACGCTTGGCAATACAGTTAGCGGGGCAGACAGGCATAATTCCTGAACTTTCACATGCCACCACCTAGGAAACAAACAGAGATTATCGTTAACAGTTCAGAACAAACTGTATTGCAGTTTTGCACACTTAAGCTTTTCTGAAAAGACTATGTGGCTGAATATTGTATTCAAGAGTAAATACAGCAGCTAATCCCTGACTGATTTCCAGGAAAGGTCACTTAAACTGAATGTATGCTTCAGATATCCTGTTGTGGCCCTTCTGTTGCTTTGCCAAAGGAGACCGACTCGGATGACGACTTGGAGCCAGTAGCTGTCAGTGTGCCAGAGGTGGCGTCCCCCCCACAGCGGGCAGCAGGAGCTGGCTGCTGTCAGTGTGCCAGTAGAGGCCGAGCATCTTCCAGTTCAGAGGGAGGTGGTGAGGCCTGCCAGCAACGGGGAGGAGGCCTTGCTGGACACCAGGGAAAGGTACAGGCTCAGCAGGGAGCAGCAATGCTGAAGGGGGAGAGGACGGGCTTCGGCTGGTCACTGATTGGGCCACACCCTGGGGGAACTATAAGGACTGTGGCTGCAGGTACGTTTCCTTTGTAGGAAACAATGTTGGCCTTTCGGTTTATGAGTTTTGCTCCGGTTCTCTGCTTCTGGTTAGTAACTCTGATATCTGTAATTAGTTTTGTTGGCTTCCTTCCTGGACATCATTAATCAAGACTTTGGCTTGTTTCTGACCTGCTTGTGAGTTTTACAGACTGTCAGTTTTGGCTTGTGGACTTTAAGACACTGGAAGTTTTGCTTGCACAGTTCTGAACTGCGGCTGAACCAAGTGGGACAGAACATGTCCCTTCTATTTGCATTTGTGTATACCATCACCATATCACTGAGAGCAGCGCTACTGTGAGCCAAACAGGAGGTTGCATAGTTTGTATAGACAGCTATTGTTGCTGACATTAAAGGAAGAAATAGAGAGAAATAAAAATGAAGGATGGAAGGATGAGAGGAAGGATGTACCACAAGGTGGGTATCATGGCAGGAAAAGCATGTTTCCTTGCATCAATCAAAGATACATTGAACCCTGGTTCAGACCAAAGACCCACCTGATTCCCACCATTGCCACTTAGATGCTATGGGAAGTTCACAATCAAGAACTTTGTTCTGTCCCAGGTTACTAAAAGATGCTCTGACCCAGCTCTTAAAGCAAAACCTTTCTTTTTTGTAGCCAAAACACAGAATGTCTCTGCTATTAATAGCTGTAATTGTTCAGTCTCTAGGAAAGCTGCCAACTAGATAGGAACTCCACAGTTACTTGCAAACACGCAGTTCTCAAGGCAGAAGCAGGAAAAAATGTTCAGAAGCAGAAACACGAGCCACATTAAATGAATTGTTTCCTGCGAATGCCACTCCCCGTTCTCACCTCTTTATGCCTTACGGGAGTGGCCATTCAGTGATCACCTGTGACCTGGCTTCCTCATCGGCCTCTTTTTTTCCTCTATTACGTGACCTGGCTTCCTCGTCGGCCCCTTTTTCTCCTCTGTTCTTGCCTACTACTTAGTCTGTGCATGTGCACACTAATAATTGGCTCCATCTGTTCTGCTTCGCTACACTCGGATGCAGAAGACACCTGATAGCTAGCAGATGGCCCGGCCTCAGAAATAGCATGTTCTTCTAATCCTTCCCTTGCGTCAATGCCTGGCCCAGATTCCTCCCCAGCCTCTTCCTCAGAGTCAGAATCAACTGCCAGCTCTGCTGAATGCTGGTGACCAACAACAAACTTTCACAACAGCACCAGTAGTGGGATTCAAAAAATCCCACCACTGGCTCGCTAATTTTGGGGGTGTGTGTGCGTGCGTGCACACGCCCCACCCCCTCCAGCTTCTGTGCATGTGCAGAAGCCAGGCAAGTCAAGCCGGCTTTATCTTTCCCCCATTGGGTTGTGGGCTGCGGATGAAGGAGGAGGCACCGCTAAGCGCCTCTTCCACCTGCAGCCTACAACCGATCAGGGGAAATATAAAGCCAGCTTGACTTGTGCACACAAGCGGCTTTTTTTTTTGAGCTCGCTCGTCGTTTATTTCTGAGGTTGGGAACAGTGGGCGAGCTCCGAGGGGGAAAAATGAAAAAAAAGCCGCTCGCGTGCACAAGTCAAGTTGGCTTTATCTTTCCCCCGATCGGTTGTAGACTGCGGGTGGAGGAGGCGCTTAGTGGCACCTCCTCCTTCATCTGCAGCCCACAACTGAACCGGGGAAAGAGAAGAAAAGCTGGCAAGCCCGTGGCTTCTGAAGCCAAGGGAACGCAGAAACAGCTGTTCCCTCGCCTTCAGAAGCTGAGCTCTGCTGATCGCGGGGCTGCTAATTCTGCCCCGGGAATCAGCAGAGCTGCAAAACGAGGGGTGGGGGCAGGTGGCCGGGGCTGGGCAGGGGTGGATTTTGCCAGTTCGGTGAACCACGCCGAATCGGCCCTACCGGTTCTCGGAGAGAACCAGTAGGATACCACCTCTGAATGGAACCTGTTGATTAATTGTGGGATATAAAGAACTATTGTATCTCCTGATGAACAATATTAAGATTCGGTAATCTGCTGGTTTTGGAAAGTCAGAATACACTCTGGAGCTGTGACAAATTACTAACAGAACATTGAATACTATTTGGACTTTTTAAAATAAGGCAAAATGGCCCATCAGGAAGAACTGGAGACACAAAAAGAAATTACGATGGTGCTTCAAAACATTTGTACTACAATGGTGGGGAATTCCAAGGAGATAAAGAACTATTACATGATATAACTGGAAAGACTGAAAATGTGCGACAAGGATCAATGAAGCAAGATAATAAAGCCCAGGAAACAAGGGAGACAACTGTGAGCTTAAAGGATGAGATAGAACAGACGACATAACAAATAGAACAAGGAGAAAAGGGAGGAGATAATAAAGTTGGGAGAATATATACTAGGAGATAGAAAAATGGAATTGAATAAATCAAAAGTTATTTCTGGAAAAAAGACAGAGGATTTGACAGACTTATGGGTGGACCAGCAACAAAAAGTATTGGGGACCATTGCTCATTTCCAATCCTGCGGCTTTGTATATGTTTTCCAAATTTTCTGATGCAAGGCTGTGGTGATGGTAAGGTGAAACAGACCTAAGAGATTCTGCAGCCTTGGGGGGTTTCTTGGCAGTTGGCTCATTGCCTACACAACTTCTTCATGAGGGATGACTGGTTCTATTTCGGCTTCCCTTTCCTCATCATTCCGAGGAAGTTGGGCCTCTTTGTTGTTGGTATGGAACTCTTCTGTTTATCCTCACCATCTGTTCTTAACACCTTATTGGTAGGACAGTTCTTTCTCTTGCTAATTTGTGAGGACACTTTTATGAGCAGTAAATGAGGTTCAAATCCTTTGTACTTATGGAAATGCTTTCCTGATGTAGCCTTTTGAGCAATCATTTTACATTTGCTTGGAAGTGTAAACTTTGTTGCCTTCCCTTGATGAGCTTTGGAAATTTGCTTTTAATTTTCTTGCTTCCTCCCATTTGCCTGCTGCTTTGGCTGCTTTTCTTTGCTTAGTTGTCCTGATGGTTTCATTTGAGAGAGACTTGCATTTTTTCCAGCTTCTTGTTTGTATGTGCTCAGCTAAATGCAAATTTCTATAAGAACTGAAACTATCTGCCTCTGGCTATGACTTTTTGAAGATACTGTTGAAAGGTTCCGGGTTCAAATCCCAGCTGGGAGGAAAGACCTCAGCACGTTGAAAGGACACACATGGCCAG
>JANHFR010003405.1:20680-31894 GCA_032468015.1 Mimophis mahfalensis
AAATTTTAATAATAATAATAATAATAATAATAATAATAATAATAATAATAATAATAATAATAATAATAATAATAATCCCGATTCAGAGATATTTTGATCTTTTAAACACACTGTTTTTAACCTGATTTGCAAATGTAGGTTGCTCAGAGTCATTAGAAACTGGAATACGGAGTAAATTCAGTAAGCGCAATACAAGGGACATGGAGTGGGAATGTTGTTGCAGAGCACATGCCCTCCCACCCAGAGGAGTAGTAGCATTACTCCAAAACCTAATTTGGACAGGATTTTATTTGATTAAATCTGAATTTATAGTTTAATTTTAATTCAATGTAATCATTGTAATTAAAATGATTCAATATTATTATAAATACGTAAGTTTATAATGATATCATTAGTGCAATACCTTGCACAAGAAAAAAAAACACACCGCAATTTGGAAACCATTTTTGGAATTCTCATGGTAGCACTAATCCAGAAAACGAAACAGACTTAGGAAATATTGAATAACAAACAATTTATAACAACCTTGCTATATTTAATAGTAAAAAAGAGAAAGTGAAGCTTTATTTGGTTAGTACCACTGGGTGAACAAAATTCTTTGGTAAGGCACTTGTTTTTCTTTTCTTTTGGGGGGAGGAAAAAAAGTCCTTACACTGTATGGAGAACACACACAAGCAAACTTATATATACATATACTTTCATAAAAATAGAATACATCTTGGCAAAAATTACTTCCAGAGTTTATTACCACCTTATACAGTGTTTTGACATCTAAACACTTTTTAAACCAAACTTGATATTCGGGGTAAGCAAGTTTTAATATCATTTTAAGTTCTTTAATCAACGCTTGAAGAAGACAACTGAATTTCCTCCTTTGCACCCTTCATGAGATTTCCTGCTCTAAGTAACTGGTGCAAAAGCCAGCTGTTTGTTCCTAGCTTGTACACCATATAAAGTAGCCATAAACTGCAAGGGCAATTATCTTTCCTGTATCAGGGCTTTATTGCAGCTTTATTTTCTAACTGTGTGACAGATGCATCCCCTCTGGAGGATAAATTGGCTATGATTTGTTTCGCAGTAAGGAGGTTTGCCAGCTTGAACAGTCAACCAGTGGAACGGCTTGCCTGCAGAAATTGTGGTGAGCCATCATGGGATGGAGGCTTTTAAAAAGAGACTGGATAGCCAATGCCCAGAAACGGTGTAATGTGAGCAGGAGGTTGAGTTAGATGACCTCCAAGGCCCCTTCCAACTCCGCTATTCTGTTATTGCTGCTGTGCATTATGTACAACCAACTGTCTGGGTTTCTCACAACCTGTCTTGCTTTTCTTAAAACTGTATTTCAATTATTACCAAATGCTATCTTACCTTTGTAACATGTCCAGGAAAGTTACTTTTCCCAGCAAGTGTTAAATTAAAAACTCTTGTGATTATGCAAAAAATGGTTATTTTGTAAACAACAACAACAACAACAACAACCCTATACCATATTTATTTGCATACTGTATCATGGATATTCATGGTCAGTCCTAGAGGAGATCAACCCTGACTGCTCTTTAGAAGGCCAGATCCTGAAGATGAAACTTCAATACTTTGGCCACCAAATGAGAAGGACTCACTGGAGAAGAGTCTAATGCTGGGAAAGATTGAGGGCAAAAGAAGAAGGGGACGACAGAGAAGGAGGTGGCTGTATGGAGTCACTGGAGCAGTCGGTGTGAGCTTAAATGGACTCCGGGGGATGGTAGAGGACAGGAAGGCCTGGAGGAATGTTGTACATGGGGTCACGATGGGTCGGACATGACTTCGCAACTAACAACAACAGTCATGGACATTATTTTGTTTCATGTTTGAGGAAGAAATACAAACATCCTTTCATGTTATTCTTTTAGCACTAAATCATTGACTAATTACTGTCGCTAACTAGTTCCAAAGAGTCAGCAGAACAATCTTTCGGAGATGATTGCTCCAGTGTAATAAATAAAGCATGTGGTAAGATTCCAATGATTCATCGACTATAATTATTTTTGTCAAGATGGCATTATTGCAGAAACATTGGCAGTCAGAAATAAGAAACATAGCACCATTTCCCCCCAAGTCTACAACTGTTTAGAGATGTGGCGGTCATTCTGGAAGTGGTGACACCCAGTGGGATGTACGTATGTGGTTAACATACTTTGGTTATTTTGGGCAATGCTTCCCCTAGTAAGGATAAGCAGACACAGCTATATAGACTATGAAAGTGGTCTGATATTCAATAGCTCCGTCACTACTGTAAGAAAGAGCCCTGACTCTCATCCGATATGTCTCGGGCTCTCGCAGAGGCCTCGTGGTATATACCACCCCTTTCAAGTTCTCGTCTCTGAGTGAAAACGGGATGCTCGTGTCCTCATTTGCCATAAGGAAACTGGTCCTTGGGTGCATCACTCCATCTTCAGTGTAGGCAACTAATCGGATTAGATCCTGATTGGCAGCAATCCCAAATGGGAGAGAGACAAGTTTGTATTCCAAGGCGTAAGGGCTCAAAGCACATTCCAAGTCATTGGGTGGGCAGTTCCTGAGGCACGATCTGAAAAGAAACAATTGTATATGTTAGTCTAGAATTAATCTAATCCATTTCTACTATTCTTTACCTTACTTCATCAAATCTTACCCACAGTTGCAAAATCGAGATCATCCCTGGATTGATTGGGCCCATAATAGAGTGAAATGATTCTGTGGATTATTTATATAGAAATAAATGAGCAAAATAAAATAAAATATTTTAAAATATTTTGTAAAGTATTTAAAATTTTTTTTTTAAATAAAAATGTATTCAAATATGGAATGTGGAAAAGCAATGGAGGTACATGTGGAAAAGCAATGGAGGTACATTGCCTCTAGCAAGTCTGATCTGTGATGAAATTGAAGTGAGAACATTTTAGAAGAAGCAGTCTTTGTACTTTGAATTACTGTACTTCAGTTTAATCTTCCTTATTCCCATTTTGCATTATGTATTTATCTGGAAATGGAACAATGTGATGGGAATGCATATATGTAAATTAAAACAAATGTATATTTTAAGTCATCCCATTCAGCTTACCCAAACTGAGAGACTTTTGAAGTAGATTGTTAAATTAACATTAAGGTAAAGGTAAAGGTTCCCCTCGCACATATGTGCTAGCCGTTCCCGACTCTAGGGGGCAGTGCTCATCTCCGTTTCCAAGCGGAAGATTAAATTAATATTAAACAGCACTTAATATAGTTGGCACTACAAGGTTACCAGCATCCCTTGTTTAGCAACTTCTTTAACCAACCCTTCCCAGTAACAACAGTAATTTTTTTAAAAAGTAACTTGTAAAACCTTGCATTTATGACCTTTTTAGGTCTGTAAAGCAATGGAAAAGCTGAAGTGAGAACTTAAACACGGTTGCAGTTTCCCTTATTGACCACTTTGCTTAAAGATTGAGTTGTTGGTCCCAATTGGGCATGCTAAATGAGGACAACATGTGTGTGTGTGTGGGGGGGTGTGTGCGCGTGCACGTTATGCCCTACTGAATTACCAAATGCAAAGAACTCCTGGGGAAAAAAAACAGAGAGATGAAGATAAAGCATACCCAGAAAGACGATCTCGTTGGTAGTTTGGAGGGCAAGGAGTTTCTATACACTGATAGCTTCCTTTCATGTTAAAACACATGTGGTTTGGTCCACAGTAGATGTTCTGTTCAAGGCATTCATCTACATCTGAGGTAATTCAAAAGGGATGACTATTTCAGATAGTCCATTCGTTGATTTCACTTATTTTTTTTTACTTTGCATCTCAGATAAACAGCACCAATAGGGTGTGACATAGAACCACCATCATCATGCATATAAAGAAATATTTCACCAAATATGCATATGTATTAATAAAATAAACATCTTCTCCCATTGGAGCCATTTGCTTCCCACGAATATGTTAAACAATAAGATTAAAAAAAAGAGAGGGAAAAGGCTAACTGTCATAAATTTTAGTTCCAAGTGGGCGCTCATTTTCTTTTCCCCATGTCTTGCTAGGATTTTGTGACAGGCTCTACTGGAGATCCTAAAGAGTTTTAAATTTAAAAAAAAGAAAAGAAAACTCTTTGACCCAAAACTGTGATTCATTGCAGTCATCTTATTCATGCTCCTATAATGAACTATTCCCTTTCCCTATTATCTATATTCTTAAAAGGCTTCCCTTGTCCAGTTGTGCCCAACACTAGGGGGCAGTGCTCATATCTGTCTCTTAGTTTCAGTTGATTTCAATTTATATACCACCCTTCTCCCGAAGGACTCAGGGCGGTGTACAGGGTAATTAAAAAACATACAATATAAAAATTAAAACAATATTAAATGATCGAGCCCCACAAACAAGTTAAAATAAATTAAAAAACTCCCCACTCCGTCAGTCCAGGCCGGCCAACATTTCTATGATCATGTGGCTAGCATGATATACCAACATGGAGAGAATGCTGTGACCTTCCCAACAAGGTGGTACCTATATGTCTACTAGCATTTGCCTGCTTTCAAGTGCTAAGTGGGCAGGAGCTGAGGCAAGTAACAGGAACTCACCCTATCACACAGGGCTCGGGTCTCAAATCCAGGCTGCTAACTTTTGAGTTGACAAGCTCAGCATCTTTAACTGCTGACCCATCGTGCCCCCTACATCTATATTCTTAGTGACTATTTAGCTTAGTGCTCTTCAGTATGAGCGGATAAGAGCCCTACCTTAAAGACAACTCTTGGTAAACTCTCACATGAACGAAGGCCATTATTGAAAGAATTAATGCATTAAGATACTTATTATCTATCATAACACCAACTGAAACATATTTCTAAGGCACTGGTGAATTTTATTCAATTCTGATTAATTAAATTCTAAAATTCTAATACTGATGAATTTTAATTATTGTATTTTAATTCTTCCCTTCTGTGAAGACATTTTCTTACCTTGACATGTTTTGCCATTGGGCATGATTCGGTAACCCGATGGGCAAAAACACTGGTAACTCCCTAAGGTATTCCTGCATTCATGCTGGCATACACCTCTGTTCTCACATTCATCAATGTCTGCAAATATTAAAAAAAACAACAACCCCACCAAGCATTAAGATTCTATGTAAAGTGACAGGCGAAGAGAGGAAAGCTCACTTAAGGCAGAATTCCAAATATTAAATTCCAACACAGAGACACAGACATATACAACTTGAGTACTGCTGTATTTAGACTATTTTTTTTTTCTTAGCAAATGCAGTTTAGCAAACCTGCCACAATCAAAGCTTTTGAGGTTGACATATAAAGCTATTTTTGAAGTCCTTTCAACTATTAGACAAGGAGCCTCTTGTCCAATCCTTCCAAATAGAAAGTAAAGAGAATGTAAAGTTGATAACTGCTAGCTGTAAAAATGTCTGTCAGCACTGTAGTATGTCTGAAGAAGTGAGGAGACTCAAAGCCTAAGATTCATTCAACACCATTCTGAAGGCTGGCACAGAAGGGCAGAATCATCGCTGCCAAAGTTACTTCTGTCTTTTAGGAGCCAGGAGTGTAAAATATAAACCCCTAGGGGAAATCCGTCACTGAGTACAAAGGCCTCCCTCAACAAGCTTAGCATCTTTCACTCAGAAAATCAGACAACATTATTCATCATAGATCTGGGGACTTTTGAGAACAGCACTGCTTTAAAACAGAAGAATATGACCAGAAGCATCAGGGTAACCTTGATAAATAAAAGCTTGCTTTTATTTCGTCTTTCATGTAGGATGGTGGTTCACAACCAATTCTTCAGGAAGAACCTCCCTTAAAAGACTTTTGTGGCCAAATGGCCCACCCAGAGGTGGTATTCAGCCAGTTCCAACAGGTTCTGGAGAACTGGTATCGATAAGTTTGACTGCTTCGGAGAACCAGCAAATACCACCTCTGATTGGCTGACACCAGCAAATACCACCTCTGATTGGCCAACAGCATAGCCACGCCCACTAAGCCACACCCACAGAACTGGCAGTAAAAAAAATTGAATCCCACCACTGTCCACAACCATGGATTCCCCAAGACTTAACTCAAGATTTAAATCATCACATTTCTTCAAGGCTTTGTGGACCCAGTGTGACAACATTGTGCCCCCTCCCAAGAGTCTGTGGACCACAGGTTGAGATCCAGTAGTCTAGGATATGGATGTTCTGGCACCTAAACATTTTAAATGTTGGACAAATGTGCTTCTACACACATAGAAAAGTACCAGTAAGCTCATGTCCTTTGTGTGACATCTGATGCTTGTTTGGGAAGTTAAATCTTTATTGGTTAACATATGTAGATACATCTACTAAATAAACAACATTCTAAAAGGGGGAAACTGGATCAAATGGAGGTGGAGTATAGGAGGTCAAACACAAGAGAGTGAAGTTCTGTTAGAGGTGATTGGATCATTTGGTGATGTATCTGTGATAAAACAGGACATAAGTCTGCTCCAGTCGAATATAAAGTATTTATTAAAGAGAAATAAAACAATAAAGATATAGAACCTTAACTAGGCTAACTAAGTATGCTCCATGTATGCAAGTAAGGATGCGTGTGTGTAAGGGGCAAGAACAGCAGAGGAAGAAGAGAAGAGAAAGAGGGTTTCTGTCCTGTAGGAGGAGCTTCTGCTCTGACCATATGTTATTGGTGGAGATAGGTAACTATTAGAGATGGTCAGGTGACCTTCAGTGTGACTCAGCAATCATGGCCAGCAATATTCTGATAAGTTCAAACTTCTTTTAAGCACTGCATGGGTTCCAGTCCAGTGAACCAAAAAAATCCTGTCATGTTGATCGGAAATGGATCCCTTCATCTTCCTTTGAGGTAAAAGATGCAACTGCTAGAAATATCTTAAAATATCCTTTAATTTGACCGTAAAATATTAATCTGGCATGTTTTAAAAACTCTGACTGAGGTGAAGGTAAGAGTCTAATCAGCCTAATTTTTACATGTGTTTGTGGCAATTGTACCACATGTTAAAATCATTGTTCTTAATAGCCGCATTGAAAATGAACAGATCCCATGTTTGAACCTCTCGGTGCATTTGCTTTTTTTTAAAGCAATGCCTCCTTCCATTTCTTCCTCCTTTTTTTACTCTCATAATAGGAAACAGTCTTCAGAATCAGTTATAGATATAAAACTAACAGAGCAAAACCATGCAGATTTCACCGAACAATTGTACTGTTTAGATGCTGTTCACAGTTACAAGCACACTAGGAAAGTAACTTTGTGAGCAGTCCTCACACTTAACGTGGCAACCCTGTGGTCACATGAGCGAGATTCAAGTGCTTTGAACTGGCAGGTGTTTACAGCCATCTCAGCCCTGTGATCATTATTCTCACACACTTCACAGCTGGCTTCTAATCAGTAGAATCAATGGAGGAGCCAAGAATGCAATTGCAAGTCATGATCATGTGACATCTCATTTCATGTCCATGCTTTATTTCTTTATTGACCACAGCAGAAGAAGTGATGTCCTAAGTCATTGTGGTTATAAGATGTTTCACCTAACAATCATGTTGCTTACTTTGAGAGTTTCTAGAACCCAACTGTAGTTAAGAGATTACTTGTACTTCCTTAAATGCAACATATATACATTTTAAAATCCTGCAGTAGTAGTATTTTGAAAGAAGCAGCTCTTAGTTTTGGGCCTAATAGCAAGCAATGAAGATCCCGGGTGTATCTTGCTATCAACAGCATTGCACAGCTTCCTGTTGTATTCTTTTTTGGCCACTCACCCAATGAAGAACCTTTGAAAGCATCTTTCTAATTGGGGAGGATTAAATGAAGAAATACATTCATTTATGTAGAGAGGACTTTAGGGCTTTAAAGAAGAACTCTAACAATGACAAATAACCTGCCTTTGTTTGCAGATCCTAAGTGGAATGAGCAGCAAAAAAAAAAAAAAAAGGAAAGAAAAAAAGAATATGCATCATATGTACAGACATATACAGTACATACATATACACACATATACAGGTGTGACATTTACCTATACATTTGTTATTTCTTGCCTCATAGCCTTCAGGGCAAGGCTCTCTAACATTTCTTCTAGTCCTGCCGATGGGAATTCTGCTGTTCCTATACTCTGAGTAGGAGCTGTAGAGATTGGAGGAGTGCCTGATATATTGTTGAGGTCGGTAGTTGTCTCTCATGGGGGAGAACTGAGCATAATTATAGCTATTGTAATAGGTGCCATAATTTGGGAACCTCTCCAATCCAGCGCAAGATTTGCCATCACCTAATAAATGTTGCCCAGGTGGACATGTGCACTTGAAGCTGCCGGGGATGTTGGCGCATTGATATGCACAAGGTTTAGGCACTTGTTCACATTCATTCATGTCTGCTCATGGGACATGATTCCAAAGCAACACACCATGTAACAAGGGGAAGGAGAAAAACACACATAAACAAAACAAAACAAAACAAAACAAAAACATAAAAACTCATCAGTCTGAGGAACACGCTGAAATGACAAATGTGATTCTAAAACCACTAAACATAGACAGCACATGCATTAATCTTCTTGTGCGACGTTTGATGAAAACCATGAGATCACCCTAGTTAAACATGCATAGTTTTACGGCAAATTAAGGGATCTCTGCATACAGGGAACAAAATAGAGGCCTTGCTTTTATTTGACCTGGAATTTTTCAGTATTATCTTAACCTTTAAATAGACACAAGGCTCCTGCAATGATGACATTCAAGTGTTCTCTCATGCGAGACACGGGTTATGATCCTGTGTAAATTTACCTGAGCACAATGGTACTTTGAAGGAAATTTGGACCAACTGATGTTCTAAAATATAGAATCTTTTGAAGACAATGAATTGAAATATATACTGTAAGTGTACAACACTTGAACCGGTAGAGAACTTTAAAGAAAGCATGTCACTTTTCTGTTAAAGATGTAAATTTTATTTTGTTTATTTTATTACTATGATTGCAATAAAGGCCACTGACAATGTTTAAAGCATATGAACTTTAAAGGGAGTATTAAAGTCAGTTTTTCCCTATACAGACAGGAAATATGCCTGGGACCATTTATGGAATCGAGAGTCTCAATCCTGCTTCCTTATGCCATTTGAGGAGGAAAATGTGACCCAGGTAAACGTTTAGCTCATGTGAATAGTTATATTTCCTGGGAGTTTTCTGCAATCGTACATAAAATTAGAAGCTGATGGGCTTTTTTCCCCCACAGAGAAGGCCTTAAAAAGCCCAATCCTCTGGAAACTACGGTACTAATTTCAAGAAGAATAGCACCTTGAGCTTCATAGGCAGCTACCAATAGCAGGTTATATGCAAAAGAATATTATTCATATTTATTCGGGCTGTGAAAATAATTTGTATTCAAATAGCATAATTTGAATTTGAATAGGTTATCTTAGGGACTGTCTATTGCCGGTCACATCTATTCGACCCATCAAAGTGGGAAGCCAAGGAATGTTGCTGGTCCCATCCCGAGGGAGATACCTGGTGGGACCCAGAAGAAGGGCCTTCTCTGTGGTGGCTCCCTCTTTCTGGAACATCATTCCCCCAGAGATTAGAATGGGCTCCACTCTAATACTCTTCCGGGCGGCGCTGAACACCTGGTTCTGCCAATGGGCCTGAGGAACCCAAAGCGGGATAGAGCCCATTAAATGGCTCATGTGATCTGCTGTTGCCGGGGCGGAGGGTGGAGGTGGGAGTGATTTTGTTGTATTGTACTATATTAATTTATTTGATTCTTTTTGTTCTTATTGTTTTAATGGTTTTTTTTAATTATTATTTCTATTTATATGCCGCCCTTCTCTGAAGACTCAGGGAGGCTTACAGTACATTTAGCAATTTTCTATTTTATATTCTGTTTTATATTCTGTAAGCCACCTTGAGTCGCCATGGGCAAATAGGCGGCAGTATAAATTCAATAGATAAATAAATCTGGTGCACAAGAGGACAACACGCCTCATATGAACTTATTAAAAGCCACCATATCTTTCCCAGGTTCAAATGCTCCAAATAACTATTTGCCGTTCAAATTCTTATCTACAGATAGCCCTAAAGCAGTGGTTCTCAACCTGTGGGTCAGGATCCCTTTGGGGGTCAAACGATCCCTTCACAGGGGTCACCTAAGACCATCGGTAAACACATATTTCAATACAAATTTATTTATTTATTGCATTTATATACCGCCCTTTCCTGGGGGACTCAGGGCGGTTTCCAGGGCATTAAAAAACATATAATACAAAAATTTAAAAAGAATTAAATATAAACACACCCATATAGACAAATAAATAATAAAAACCCCACCCCTCAGTCCAGACCGGCCAACGTAAAGAGGAAGGTCTTTAAATCCTTGCAGAAGGTGCTAAGATCCAGGGTGGTCCGTAACTCCACCAGCAAATCATTCCACCAGGTGGGTGCCCAGGTGGGCACCCCAGGTGTATGTGAAAATAGTTTTATGGTTGGGGGTCACCACAACATGAGGAACTGTATTAAAGGGTCGTGGAATTAGGAAGGTTGAGAACCACTGCCCTAAAGTGTATAAAATTCCAGATTCTGACTTACCCACACAGGGCCTTCCAAATCCCAGGTATCGGTAGCCTCTTGGGCACACACACCTATAACTTCCTTTTGAGTTTTCGCATATCTGGTTGTATCGGCATTGGTGAGTACCATCTCTGCATTCATCAACGTCTGATGGGGAACACAACATCTTGCATTAGGAAAAATAAAATACGTCTTTTTCTTGATAAGAAGGTTGCAAACCCCTATAGGGTTGCAAACCTCCCTTGACTGCTTTTTTAAAATCATACTTCAGGTCTGAAATATTTATGTGTTAGTTGTAAATATTTATCTATCAGTCACATTTATATGGCTCCCATCTCATGGAAAGGGACTTTATATGTTAGTCAAATAAGTACCAGATGACTTCTAAGGAACGTGTGAATTATCTTGAATCTGCTCATTTTCACTGCTTATATTCTTAAAAAGTAATCTCAGAATATTTTTCACCAGCAGGAAATGAGGAATAACACAGAAGAGAACCTATGGCAGCAAAAAGTCAGAAAACTGATAGATTTTTTTGCCAATTAACACTTTTTTATTTAAAGCCTTTGGTTTTTCTGAGCTGCAGATCACTTCATCGGGTATTTATAGAGTGGTTGTTTATTTATTTATTTATTTATTTATTTATTTATTTACTTACTTACTTACTTACTTACTTA
>JANHFR010003405.1:86643-98368 GCA_032468015.1 Mimophis mahfalensis
CACCCAGTCATCCCGGTTGTTAAATTATTGGCTCCCAGTGTTTTCTTTTCTGTGGGAAATGGGTCCAAATGGCTCTTCAAGTGTTTAAGTTTGCAGACCCCTGCCTTAGTACAAGAACAGGAACATTTTTGGGTACTGCATATTCTGGCGCATTAAATTTCTATTCATTTGGCCCAAAACTGTATTCCCAGTTGCAGCCCACCTACAAGAGCACAGCAATTAAAACGTGGAAAGTTACATCGGTCTTGCTATATCTAGAAAAATCAAGTACAAAACCATCTTCTCCACCCCAAGATTTCCTCTCCTCCCCTCTCCCACCGCACTTGGGGAAAAAAACAACACTAGCCAGATTTTGTTCCTGCTCACATTTGTCCCTCATCCAAATTGGTTTTCCAGCAAGATCCATGCCAGAGTTCTTCTTATTCCCTAATGATTAGTACTGATTGCCCAACCATATAAAAACTTTCCCGCAATGTTCAAGACCTGTTTTACCAATGCTGGATATTCTTTTTGGAAAAGTAACTCAATATCTTTGGGGAGAATACATCAAAAACGACACAGCTTTTCCTGAAAGAAGTCATTTCAATGTCATTCAGAAATGCAAGGGGATAGTCTTTAAGCTGTTAACATCAAGAACCCTAAACATAAGGAGGGAACTTGGGTCATTCTAATATTTACCTTCAGTACGCTCCCACCTTCAGCGATGGTGAGACCGAGCCTCTTCTGCAGGAGCTGACCATCCTTCAGCCACTGAAGCGTAGGGGGAGGGATAGCATCGCTTTGGCAGTGGAGTTCCAAAGATTCTCCCATGGCCACAGAGACGTTCTGTTCCTCTCCCATAATATTAGGTGGAACTGAATAAACATCACTTTAGTCATTAGTTTCATCTCTTTTCACTAAGGTGAATGAAGCCACCTTTCACTTTCAATAAAGCCATCCCTGTCTGATATCAGCGTTAAATGTATCAATTTACCTCAGTTAATCTTTCCCAAAAATATTAGCATGACTCGAACAGTACATGAAACTACCCAACATACATGGAATGCTCCAGAGTAAATGTAGAGAAGAACTAAATGATCTGCTTTCCACCTGTCCCAACGGAAAGGTATTTCATTTGTAAAGAGGAGCATAATTCAGCAAACCAATATGAGTTTTCCCTAAAAGTATTTGTGAAATGGTATAAATTCAACACATACAGTAACTGATCCCATATCCATTTCCATTTGTACTCAATTCTTCATCATATATCTTCTCTCTCTATATATAAAAGGATGTAGGTGGGTGTTCTGTATACACTCCGAAATGGCTTGACCAATTTCAACCAGACTTGGTACACAGATAGCTTACCCTCCAAGAACAAACCTTGTGCGGGGTGAGACAGCCCTAGAACCCCTCGAGGGTCTGTGTCCCCTAAAAATAGTGCTGAACTGGTGGCATCTCAGTACTCCACAAGGGGGCTCCCTCTAATGTGCGATGCTACACAAGAGACCAATGTCAGGACCATAGAGTTATGGAACCATAGAGCTATGGGACCATAGAGCTACTCATTTGTGACACTGCACGACAGACCAGCATCAGGCCCATAGAGCTATGGGCCCATAGAGCTATGTCCCCATAGAGCTACTCACTTGCAACACTGCATGACAGACCAGCATCAGGCCCATTGAGCTACGGGCTGATAGGCCTACTCCAGGGGAAGCCGGGTTATTGGCTAGTTACTTAATACATTAATTTCATCCTAACAACATTGTCAAAGGTCAGTTACCATTCATGCTCTTTAGTTATTGACTTTTTAAAGTACTTAGGACTTTTGTGCTTTTTAGTTGTACTGTAACCTGATAGTGTCAGCCCTAAATTCTTCCATTAAAATTAGTTTAGAGTTATGAAGGGGACATTCTGTAGATCTTACAGTTGTAAGAGTGTAAAATATTTCAAATGCAAAACATTTAGAGTTTTGAACCCCATTCTGAGCTCTTATGTGTTGCTTTAAGATGCAATGGCTTGTTCTAATGTTACTGAAAGGATTTTAGCATTGTTCCAATCATTCTGGAAGTATTCCAAACTTGAAATGTCCCTGGTTATTTGGAATTTGGAACAGTTCCAGAATAGTTGGAGTAGCATTAGAACACTTGTAAAGTTGGAATACTGTCTCAAATTCAAAACGGAGCGTTTCAAATTTCAAGTATTTTGCATACCATTATTTTTACAACCATGTGCACATTAACAGAATACTGCAGCCAATTAGAGTTCTCTGATTAATCTAGCTATCCTATTGTTTGCAAATCTTTATTTTTCATGCGCTGTAGATGTAGTTTTCATAGGGTTTTTTTTTTTTAAGAGATCAGGCATGTGCTATAAAGGCAGCTCTGAAGAACAGCTCTGCTAAATTGTCTCAAGACAATATGTGAATTCTCATCATCAGGTTAAGCAAACATCTAAAGATATTTTGCTCTTACATAGTTTTTAAGTTTTTAGAGTCATTTGGTTGTCTGTAGAGACTTTTTTCATGAAACAGTTTTTTCTAGTGTGTTCTAAACATGAGTGACATCATTCCGAGCAACGGTGTGCTATCAGGTTTTGCTCCAGACCTGGGCACAGTGCAACGGAAACTTTTGCAAAACTTCAGCAGGCCTACAGAGACAGTGTTTTGTCAAGGGCCCAGATTTTTGTCAAGGGCCCAAGGCATTTTCAGAAGGAAGAGAGTCAATTGAAGATGAACCACGCAGTGGAAGGCCTTCATCTTCAAGAACTGATGAAAACGTCGACAGAATCCAGGATCTTGTGCATTCAGATCATTGGTTGACAGTCAGAATGATTGGGGAAGAGTTGAATTTTAGAACGCGCTAGGAAAAACTGTTTCATGAAAAAAAATGCTACGGACAACTAAATGACTCTAGCGAGTTCAAACTCATACTGAAGGTCTATCACATGTTCATCTGTCACCCCTCTAAGTCCTGCCTCCCGAGTGTTGCCAGATCAAACGCTACCTTGCCAGCCTCATTACTTAATTTACACACCTCGTATGTTAGGACAACTGTCCTAACTTGGGACTAAATTCTGAGACAACTTGTTGGGGAAAGCTATTGTAACCTTGACGGTACTCGTCAAGAATGCTTATGCAGTTCTTGGTATAAACATTACTTATATTCTTACCATAAACTCTGAGATCAATATCCCTTTGTTTTTCTCCTGCTGCATTCACTGCAACACATGTGTACCTTCCAGTATCATGAATCTGAGCACTCGTCAGTGCCAGGATACGACCTCCAGAACGAATCTAAAAAGAGAGTGTAGCTGTTTTTAAAAAATGGCAGCTAGGTTGAATCAGACAGCATTAGAGTATTAACTTTCATTATTCACATAATACAATTTTCCCGATGTGAAATGTTTTTGCACCAGGCAAAAACATTATTTTCACGGCTTACATTTTTCTTGTTTCTGGTCTGTTCCAATTTTTTTAATGTCTTGCCTAATGAATAATTCTAGAGAATTCTGATTTTAATTCTAGCAATAATTCTAATTGTGGCTTTGTTATTGGTCCTAATCAAAATATTATCCCACTATGGATTTTTAAAAAATTATTTATAAAATTTATAGGCTACCCCTCTTACTTCAGGGTAACACTGGGCTTGGATTTTTATTTATGAATTAACACAGATAAAATTGCTTCCACATTAAAGGTGAATTTGAAGCATTACCTAATATAATTTACTAGCTGATTACCCAGCCTTGCCCGGGGATAGTCGTCTAGCTGCCTCCCTAAGGTTTGAAAAGCCCTCATCTCATCCCAGCCTAGATCATAGGCTCTGCCCTCACCTCATGTATCATCCTGGCCTAGACGTAGGCCATATCATCCTGGAGAAGTCTCTGAGGGGCAAGGTCTGGAACATGTCTGTAAACTGTAGATTAGTAGCTCTATGGCTCCACGCCCCCTCCATATCATCCCAGCCTAGACCTAGACCTGGAGAAGCCTCTGAGGGGGAAGGTCTGGAACATGTCTATAAACTGTAGATTAGTATCTCTATGGCTCCACACCCATCCACATGCCGGTCAGCCGGTCGACTGGCCACCCACACTCTGTTTTATATATATAGATTATCCAAAATTTAAAGAGATGGATTCCATGGAGAAATCTCATCTCTAAATTGTGGGTAAATATCTTTCATGCTTGAGCAGGAGAAGATATTACCTGGAATCCACTTGAAACAGTAGAAATAGGACTTCCATCCTTCAACCAGGTTAGAATAGGAGCAGGAATTCCACGAGCTTCACACTCCAACCTCACCTGATCATTAACTACAATAGTTACAATTTCATTATTTCCTGAAATGGAGGGTGGAACTATACAAAAAAGAAAAAAAAGAGAGAAATATTGTTTAAGCAGATGTGCTGATTGACAGTTCTGATCTGTAATTGTGTAAATAATATTGCTTGCAAACATACAGTAGAGGCATCTTTGGATCTTTGCAGATCTTTGTCTACATCAATTATTTTGTAAAGTATTGGAAAAGAATTCAAAAATGGTTGTTGGAAATAACGGGGCTTAATATTGAATTGAAACCAGAGACATACTTATTGGGAATAGGGCCGGAGAATATCAACAGGAGCGCATGGTACCTGACCCTATGTATAATCACAGCTGCAAGAATAACCTTTGCTCAGTTTTGGAAGGGTGGGGCCATACCACCAGAGGGAGTGGTAATTAAGAAAATCATGGACTGTGACAAACGGGATAGATTGACTAAACTGTTAAAGGGGACACCAAATTTTACCTATCCTGGAATCTGTGGTACATTTGGATGGCGAATAGAACGGTAAGGGATTAGGAAAAGGGTATTTTATAAGCAGAATGTAAGAAAAGGGGCTCGAAGAAGAAGTTTTTTTATGAAGTCAGCTTATTGCCCCCCAACAATCTGGGTCCTCAATTTACCTACCTTGGAAGGATGGAAGGCTGAGTCAACCTTGAGCCTGGTGGGTTTCGAACCTGCACTAATTGCAGGCAGATGGTAACACTTATCAAGCAGTTAGACTGCTGAACCACCAAGGCTCTTACTTTTCTTCCTCCCACCTTCCCACACATTCCAATCACACCCAGGCCCTGCCCCCTTAGCTTCTGTTCTGTCCCCCCACTTCAACCAATAGAACCCAACCCCCAAAATCCAGTATAAAGGCAATACAGTCTAAATCACAACAAGCTGGCCCTTTAGGCAGCAGTCTGCAAAACACATGCCAGGCTGCTTATCAGGCAGATGCGAGCTAGCACAAGTTCCAAGAGATAAGGCCTCAGGCAGATGGCCAAGAGAGACTGCCAGGGAAGGTCAAGCAGGCCAGAATACAGATGCAAAGTCAAGCCAGTTCTCTGAGAATTAAAACATCATTCTCTGCAAGACTTATGCGGTAGCCACACCCCTCTTACAATCTGCAGTGCGTGGCTCAATCAATGGACTGGCATCTCCCAGCCCCTCCTCCTAGCATGGAGCCACAACAGCTTCCTTGTCAACTTGCAAGTGGAAAGAAGGACCTTGCGGGTCAACATTGACACTAACATTGTCCCCATTCCAAATTGTATACAGAGCAATCAGCTTTGGTCAACAAAACTGGGAGGTAGATTGTAAATTTGAAAACCTTCTTGTTCTGCCTGACAAAAGATTGGATCTGGTCAAGTCTGTAATTGACAAGCCATATCCAGTCACAGGGCGGGGTTTTAAAAACAATGATGGGAATCTAAAAATGTCATGGTTTAGATTTACATCATTTTCTTTAAACCTAGCTCTGTGAGTTGGTCAGAAATTATTGTGGGCTTTGTGATTTCTGCAATAAAGGTAAAGGTAAAGGTTCCCCTCATATATATGTACTAGTCGTTACCGACTCTAGGGGGTGGTGCTCATCTCCGTTTCCAAGCTGAAGAACCAGCGCTGTCCGAAGACGTCTCCATGGTCATGTGGCTGGCATGACTAAATGCTAAAGGCACACAGAATGCTGTTACCTTCCCACCAAAGGTGGTCCCTATTTTTCTACTTGCATTTTTACATCCTTTGAACTGCTAGGTTGGCAGAAGCTGGGATAAGTAACGGGAGCTCACTCCGTTATGCAGCACTCGGGATTCGAACCACTGAACTGCCGACCTTTCTGATCAACAAGCTCAGCATCTTAGACACTGAGCCACTGCATCCCCTGATTTCTGCAATAGCAACGCTTAAATACTTCTTTCAGTTTGCCGAAATAGAGACACTGAGGCCTGTCTTCCAAATCTAATTGCATGGCAGCCCCATCAAGCAAACAACCACTCTTCTTTTCTCAAATCAACATGGAAAAATGACCTTAAAAAGCACCTAAATACATTCAATAAATCTGAAATGTGCAGTTGAAAGGCAGATAAGTCTTGTTCCACCCAAACTGTTATGAGAAGCAGGATTTACCATGGACCTGAAGATTGTAGAATAATTCAGCTACTCCTGCGGCATTTGTCACCACACATTTGTAAACCCCAGTGTCAGAGATCTGGGCTGTGTCTATTTGGGCAATTTGCCCTCTGTTCAAGAAAGTGATACCAGCAATATTGATGAGAGGAAGGTTATCTTTGTACCATGTGACAACTGTGAAATAAAATAAGAGAGATTTGGTATTAAGCTATAAAATAATTAATTGGAAGGAAACATTCAAGTTACAGTACTTTTTATTCCAATACCACTTACATTGTTGGCAGATGCCCAGACAGGGTACCGAAACGTCATAGTTTAGAGCAGGAGGAATATTAGGAAAAGTGAGGGATTAAAAGGTATTTCTCGCTTCCTCCACTCCAAACGTGGGCATGGTGAGTGTTAAGATTTTTCATTATCTGATTACAAAAAATGTAACACTAATGTGACTTAAAAATGGCTGCCTAGAGGAGTCACACCACACTCACTTAGTTGGTGCCAGGCTGTCTGTTGCTAGCTGGAGTTTCGTGCCTAAATGTAACTAAGTGCAGCTGTCCATAAATGGCTAAGCCTAGCCTATATATATATGAGAGGCTTGTTTGCCTCCCAATCACCTTCCTATGCTGCATCTCCTACATCTATATTTCCTGTATACTGACTACCTCTATCCTGATCCTTTATTTGCTTGCACAAATGTAAATAGCCTGTAAATAAAGATCTTCTCTTCTGGACCTCGTGCTTCGAACTCTATGTCTTCGTTCCTACGATCCATCGACCTCCAAGAATAGTTGCAAGGGCTCTTATTTTGTTAAGTGGCTAGCAGACAAGTTCACTCTGCATTTAGCCCAACAACTGGTGAGCAAGCAAAGGCTGCTCTCCTTCTAAATTTAACAGTGAGGAAGACAAAATTAAAGAGGAATTCTTTTTCACTCTCAAGTTGCAGTTTCAGGGTAGACACTAATTCATGGTCCACCTACTCTTGCTCTCTTCTTCAATACCTTCTTATTTCATTTGAATGTTGTGGAGTCATATTTCTAGGACCTCCCACATAATCTGCTACCGTATCACTCAAGGTTGTTTCAATACAGTGTTAAATTTCAGGTGAAATACAGCTTTTTCTCCTCTATTCCAGGTAAGATGTGAAGACATATTTAAAAGGAGCACAAGAGCTTTATAACATTCAATAATAACTTGCATATGAAGATGAGTCATTGCAGATCAAATCCTATAAACAATATAATTCTCTGCTCTATTAATGGATTTAGTTCACAAATTGATATATTACATATTCATCGTTGTTACTGCTTTCTCCAAAGCAGTCAATCAGAGCAACCAATATCTTTCTTTTAGGATCATTCCTGAACTTCTTCATTAGATTGCATAGAGTAAAAAAAGAGTCCAGGCCCTGCCACAAACTGAGTAATAATTCTACTTTGAAAGTTTCCTTGCCATGGAATTAAACTAAGTCCCAGTCTTAAGCAATACATTAATGTAGCTTCTGCATGAATGCATGAGGGCAACCTGCCAGTCAGTAGTATAACTCTGAGAGCCCAGGTTTTTCTCCTAATCAGCTTTCTTTCAGTTAACATGCTCTTTCACATGCTTCAACTTCCTTGGCAAAAAAGGCTTTTGTCTATAAAACATATGGATTATTAAAATCATTGCTAAACCTACAACACACTATATTCCAAACAAACCTAGCACCTTTACTTAACAAGAAAAATACGCATATTCACAACAGTTCAGTTAAGCATCACACTAAAGATCTAAGAAAGAGGTGTGCTATTCTATGATGTGTGTAAATTAGGTAAAGAGACTGGCAATGTAACGTTTGATCTGGCAACACTTGGGAGGCAGGCAGGATTTGGAGGGGCGGCAGGTGAACATGTGATATGCCTTCAGTACGAGTTTGAACTCGCTAGAGTCATTTGATTATCTGTAGTGATTTTTTTTGTGAGACAGTTTTTTTTCCAGTTCGTTCTAAAAATGAGTGACATCATTTCAAGCAACAGTGTGCTATCAGGTTTTGCTTCAGACTTGGGCACAGTACAACGGAAACTTTTGCAAAACCTCAGAAGGCCTTCGGAGACAGTGTTTTGTCAAGGGCCCAGGTTTTTGTCAAGGGCTCGAGGCATTTTCAGAAGGAAGAGTGTTGATTGAAGATGAACCACGCAGCGGAAGGCCTTCATTGGTTCTTCATTGGAAGAACTGATGAAAATGTCGACAGAATCCAGGATCTTGTGTGTTCAGATCGTTGGTTGAAAGTCAGAATGATCGGGGAAGAGTTGAATTTTAGAACTGTTTCATGAAAAAAATTGCTACAGACAACCAAATGACTCTAGCGAGTTCAAACTCGCACTGAAGGCATATCATATGTTCACCTGCCGCCCCTCCAAGTCCCACCTTCCAAGTGTTGCCAGATCAAATGCTACATTGCCAGTCTGATCACTTAATCTACACACCTCGTATACAGAGTTCAATGAAAAGACAATAGGTGGAAAATTTATGCATGACCAATTTTCATTATGAGAGAAAGTAAATCGCTATGAGTATATTTACCTGGCAAAGGATTTCCAGACACTTTGCATTCTAGTTGTATTGGATTGTTCACAATTACAGTCTCATTTCTTACCATTCCTGCATTCTTCAGACTAGGTGGCTCTGAAGAAAGGAGGAGAAAATGATGGTTTCTTTTATTCTATTTGTTATCATACTCAGGCTCTTTCTGTACTTTGTTTGCAAGTTTCCAACATAGATGTATGTTCATACAATCTACAGTAATGACTACTATGAGTCAAAGAATAGCCTAGATATGACCTACAGATAAAGTAATGTGTTTCTAATTACAAAGTAGCCATAATAATGTGGTTTCTCCTTTCTTCTCCATGATCTTTCTAAAATTGTGGTTTCTTATATCTCCCGATGCCTGGTTTTTTATTTCAGAATCAGAACACTCTGATGTATGGCAAAAACTCAACTTTATTTATTGGATTAAGAATTATTGAGCTGAGAGACAAGATTCCTGGCATGATTTGTTCAAGTCTAAACAAAAGTAGATATTGCTAAGTAACTGACAGAACGTAACTAAGGCTTAGTTGACAAATGTTTAAAAGTAAAATTGAAAGATAGGAGTGATCTAGAAAAAATATATATAAATAAATAAAATTATCTTCTACTTAAGGTTAGCACATTCTACTTCAGCGGATTACCCAACACCAGCTGACCTAATGGAATATTAGCAATACTAAAACATCAAAGACTATATGCAAACCAATTTGTTTATATATTATACTTTTAATCATAACTCCATGAACAATCAATATACAGATTCTTTCTCTCCTTGGCACTTTGAAAGTTTTCTGGTACCTGTCTTTCCCTAAAAGTTTCTTGAATACCTATCATGATACATTTTTTAAAACTTTTTTATACCAGAACTCCTAAGCTCTAGGATCAAAACCTCAAACTAGGGTTCTTAATTGAACTTCCCCTTCACAGGGATTTTAACTGTTTGATTATCTGGTTTTACGAAAAGGGTGCATACATGTATAATATACGATGCATGTTTATATAGTTTTGAATGCCCTATGGGCAATAAGATAGGGCTTAAATTATATACATTAATAATAAATGTAATACATCTCAAAATTTTTATTAGCTTAGACTTGAAACATTGAAAATTTTCTGATCTTTGATGCTCTTGAGACATTTCAAGGCATTATTTTATAATTGACTAGCTGATTATCCAGCTTTGCCCAGGTATAGTCATCCTGGAGCCAGCTGCCTCCCTAAAGTTTGAAAAGGCCTCACCTCATCCCAGCCTAGGCCCTACGCTTGGCCCTCAACTCATGTATCATCCTGGCCTAGACCTAAGCGATATCATCCCGGCCTAGACCTAGGCCTGGAGAAGCCTCTGGGGGGAAGTTCTGGGACACGTCTGTAAACTGTAGATTAGTATCTCTATGGCTCCATGCCCCCTCCATATCATCCTGGCCTAGTCCTAGGCCTGGAGAAGCCTCTGAGGGGGAAGGTCTGGGACACATCTGTAAACTGTAGATTAGTATCTCTATGGCTCCAAGCCCGCCAGCCGGCTGGTCAGCCAGCCAGCCAGCCAGCCAGCCAGCCACCCACCCACATATAGATATAGATATATAGATATAGATAGATTGAGGGAAGACCCGAACCATCAGATAAATTATTCTATGGCATCTGATGCCCAAATAAGTTACCTGCTCTGGATACTTACAGAATACTAAAATTGAGCATGAAATTGGGCATATAGCATGATGGGTATAACTAACGATCAACAGGCAATACTGAACTGCCAATGAGAAGTCATTACCGTACACCTGCAGATCAATGGATTGCTGGGCTTCACCAGCTGCATTTGTTGCTATACAGGTGTATCTGCCAGCATCTTCTTTTAAGGTCTTGGCAATCTGCAAAATGCGCCCTAAAGATTCCAGCTGCTCCAGAACAGAACAAAAAGAAAGAAAGATTTCTCTATTATAATGAACAAATCAATGAGATTTCTATCATAATATAAGCAAAAAGCAATGAACACTGGTATCTTCTTTAAAACTATAAGGGCATTCATAACAGTTGCATGTAGTTGTTGGATATACAATCCAATCGTGCTGACTCTTCAGCATCTCATGACCTATTGGCAGGGGTGGGTTGCTTTTGCACATATGCTTTGTGTACTTTGTGGCGTCACCTTTGGCCTGAAAGACAGCTGAGGCATGGCATGGCTGAAAAACAGCTGACTGGCACAGCAGCACGGATCAGCTGTTTTTCAGCCCTGCCACGCCTCAGCAGTTTTTTGGGCTTCAAACAGAGCAATTAAAAGGGGGCTATAGTGTGCAGGCAGGCGGGTGAGCCAAACTCAGTTCGCTCAAATCGATAGCTAAATTTAGTTACCAGTTTGGGCAAACTGGTAGCTAACTTTACAAATGGTTCACCCGAACTGGGCCAAACCAGTAGAAGCTCACCCCTGCCTATTGGCCAGAAGGGGCAGCAGGGTGTAAATAAAGATTAAGGATTTACTTTGTGCATCCTCTTGGTCTATTAATCTGACTGCCAATCCTAAATCATTTCCTTCACAAGCATGCATGCATAAAATACTTGGCCTCTCTTCCTGCAAGAATGCACTCAGTCAACTCACCCATCCAGTAGTGGGATTCATTTTTTTTTACTACCGGTTCTGTGGTGGGTGTGACTATCCTGTTGGCCAATCAAAAGTGGTATTTTTCAGTGTCGGCCAATCAGAGGTGGTTCTCCGAATCAGTCAAAATTATCTCTACCAGTTC
>JANHFR010003405.1:269797-288292 GCA_032468015.1 Mimophis mahfalensis
ATAAACCCCGAGATTCGAACCCTTCACATACACACCCGTGAAAACTTAGAAAAAGAAATATATATATATATATATACACACACACACACACACACATACAAAAACAGAAAAGGCTGCAACAGCCTTCCACATATGAGCTGAAGATGGTAAATGAGATTTTACCGAAACATTAAAAGCACAACTATGAAGACGTGGGAAAATACCCGAACAAAGCATAATGCCATACATTGTGTGTGTGTGTATCTCATGGTGTCATAAACCTGCACAGTAAGAAGTGTTTCTACTTGGGGTCGGGTTTAAAAAACAAACACCATACTGTGAAACCCCAAGTCGCTCCAATTTTGCAGCCTTGAGTTGAAAGGCTTCCATCAAGGTTCCATACTGTTGAGTTAACCAAGATGGGATTATCACCACCCATTGCTTACCTGTCTTCAAATTCTCAAAAGGCTGCAAGGGGAAGAGGGTGTTCTTTGCAGTCGAATATTATAGGGGATTTAAGATGGGGAGATGCATTTGAAATAAAGGCGTGCCAAATTGGGATGTTTTCAGCAAATCGTGACTCGTCATGCCCCAAACAATCCTGAAATACGGGCAAGAGAGCCCTGACCTTTCCCAGAATGATGCACTCATCATACAGAATATTTGTTTCTCACGGATTGGTCTGAAAATATTGGCATATGGCAAGCTAAGACATGTTGCTTTTTTCCCCAGATTGTTTTGTCTGGGTTAGGGTGTATCCTTGTTTGAAAGAAAGCAAGGATTGGTGAGGGTTTTTGAATTGCAATATTGGAGTTGCTAGGAAGCGGAGGAAGTAAGCTAGGAGGTAAAAATTGTTCATTATTTGGAAGTTGGGTAAATTTTCCCCCCTTATTCTGCTTTTCCTTTGTTCGTTCTCCACGTTGCTGCATCCTGTTGCCAAGTTCATGCGATGGTTAAGCCCCTGCTCCAATATGCTGCTTGGTGGTAGATTTATGATTGGCTGGTGTGCTTTCTTTTTCAACCAATTGAAAGATGAAAGCTGGGTGATCGAATGTGTGTATGTTGCACAGCTATGGAGGAGAGAGAGCTTTTTATTAGTCTTCGATATCTTAAAATTGTTTAGCATTACTTTAGAATAAGAAAACCACATTTATAAAACAATTGACTGTAAATCTCGTCATGCAGAATGTTCCTAAAATATTGTATAGGGATATTTGTGGGATTTCAAATGAGGGAAGCAGTAAATGCTCCTCTGCGGTCAAAATGTAAACCTCCCATAAATATTGGCGTGGCATTGGCGGTATTAATTTGTCTTGTCATTTGCTTGTTCCTGAGTAGTACAACATAATAGCTATACTGTATTAAAATAGCTGTATTAAAAAAAACCCTCTAGCATTCAAAATATAGGAAGGTTTTTCCCCTTTAAAATAGTTGGGAATGGCTCTACATTTAATGGGTTGGTAACTTTCCCTTCACCCTATCATTTCTCAGTCAGATATTGTGCTTTTTCTAAAAGTACAGCTTACAAACCTGTATCATGGCCCCTCCTCCATGTTAATAGCTATTTCTGCGAGGTAGAATTTATAGGGTGAAACATTTCTGTCAGCTGAACAAAACCTGAGTGTTGTGAGATGGGAAGAATACATTGTGAAAAAGATATCGCAGCCTTTGTCTGCTGTTTTGATCAGCATAAACCTAGAAAAGGTTCAGTAATAATTATATTATCCTTATTTTGTATTCTTGGGCTAAACTTCACAATTGTATAGTTGAAGGGGTACCAGAAAAGGTATGATGTACCAATATTGAAAGTAGTACTGTATATGAATGTCAAGAAGCTGTTTTTCCAACTTCCATTACTTTTTATTTCTGTCCTCTTTAGAACAGGATTAATGCGCAGTTACTGTACTATTTTATCCTAGGACTGTTAATGTTTTGCTGCAGTTTTTATGCAGTACTCGATTCTCATCCAGGCTGTTCTTAACAGCATTTTCTCAAACATTCTGGCATTGAGAAATCGTTATTCTGTTTTGAAATATTATAATTAGTGATAGGAGTGGGGTTGTTTTTTAAAAAAAAAAACTTGTGCAACCTTTTCTGACTCTTCTTTGATCTTAGTTGTTAGAGAGTTTGCCTTCTTTCCCCTGAAGTACATTTTCAGCGCAAAACCACCTCCAGATTTGCAGATCTGTAAATAATCACATTTGGTTATTTATCAATTATTTTGAATTTGGATTGCAGCATAGCTGCATGGGCAGACATAAAGTTTACACAATAGTTTTTTAAAAAATTGAAACTGATTTATTTTTCATCTCACCTGCTGTTGCAGCTATTAATAGTTGGGGCGTATGTTTATATGAGATGCATAAATTATGAAATAGGCATCAAGTGTCATAATTTGGTTATATAACTGTCTATTTAAATATTTTAATGGGTACATGTCTCCTTCAAGATCATTCTGGACATCTGTCATACTTTCTTAAACATTCACAATTTTACTTGAAAGTTTCTTATGTCACATATGTCTCTTCATCCAACTCAAATCAAAGTACTTGCATTAACTGTTCCATTAAACCTGGATGGCAATAGTTAATTTATGGGTTTGAATATTTAATTTCTTGTAACTATGCCAGTAATACATGAGGAAGTGTATACGTGGTACAGCCTCCCTGAAATAATTGAAGTCTAAGTTATTGAAAAATTGTATAGAAATTGGGGGGGGGGGGGTTGTTTTATCATTACAATTTGGTACATTGAAGAAGTTTGGAAATTTTTTTGGATAGATGTTTATTTAACCGACATTCCACAACAAAGAAAACAACAATATAAATACACTAAACTTTAGGAAAACATAATTTTCAACTCTCAATATTCTGAATTGCAATGAAAGATTTTCCCCAATTTCTGTAATGTTTAAATAGCAAGTGCTGTGCTGTTTAATCTGACTTCTGCTCAACTTATAGTATTTAGTGATTATAACTCAGATCTAAAGATTCAGTTTTCAAATAGAGTAGGCTGTATTTTCAAGCTATATTTTAGAATATATACTTAGTATAAAATTGTCCCTGGATTTCTGTTCATAAGGAAGGAAAGCAATTCTCACAGATCTGTTCTTCAAATAACATCTAGAAAATCTGAATAACATCTATGGAAATTCCAAATTTCATTTGATATTTGCTTTTTGTTTTTTTGTTTCAGAGTATGATGCATGACTATCACAGAAGAAATTCATGTCTATAGCTTTTAAGGACTTGATTACATCGTTTTAAAGCCTGATAGTTTTGGAGTCAACAGTTTAGGAGTTACAGCTGCATGCATTTTTTCCAAACCAGTGTTTACCTAAGAAGGAATATAAATTGACATACCCTGTAATAGCACACAGTGGATTATTGAAGGTCTCCTAACTGCGAAATCACAGCATAAATCTAACTGGTGAGTTTATTCATGTATATGTGATTGTAAATAGTCTTTCATATGATGTATTGTAAATATAAATCCATATATATTTAAATAGATAGACTTTCCCATGTTTTGATACCATAAAGCCACAGTAAAAAAAAGGAAATAAATGACTACACCAGAAGAATGTAAACACCAAAACAGAATTTTAGCTCCAGTTGTAAACAGTCTTACTAGACAGATTTGTTGGGGAATGGTTGTCCATCTGTTTTCCCATTTATGCAAAGAAGTTGATTCTTATTCTTCTTTCTGACCTTGAAAGCCAAGAGAGAGGCGGCTATTGTAGCCATATGTTACACTCTGAAAAGTCTGTGTTGCTGAGGTGGTTACATTTTCTTGAAAAATAATCTTGAGAGAAAAAGAAGGTAACAGTGGCAGATTTTGTAATACTGTCATTTGTAAAACACAAAAAATAGTTGTAAAGCTGAACTGCTCTCTTTTTTTTTTTTTAACATTAAAAGGCAAAAGCAAGCCTCTTCAAAGATATTATTTTCATTTAGGGGAGAGACATAAAAGCTTTTATTCCCCCCCTCAGTATTGATTTCCCAGCTTGCCTTAAGGCAAATTTTATTTTCCTGAAATGAATTCTCAATTATAATCCTACTTAATTCTGAGGTTTGGATAAGTCTCTTAGTTTTTTGTTGTTGTTGTTTAGCTAGATGTGCCTCCTAACACATAGAGAGAGAGAAAGGAGAAAACATTGGGTAGAAGGAAGAGCAACAGCAGCAACTAATGGACTAATTCGGTCCTCCGAATTAGTCCATTTACAGTCAAGGGGAGATAGGGATCCAGCTTATCTTTGTATATGGACAGAGATTATTTCTGATATTGATATTGTAGGTTTGGTTGTGGGTTGTTCAGAGAGACAGTATTCTTTAGTTTTCCTCAGTAACTGAACACTTTTGAGTCACTTTTTAATAACTGGTGTTTATTAGCACCCTTAAAATCGTAACTATTCTTTGTCAACAGTTATGTAAAAAACATGCTTTTCTGTTGTCAATGTGCTTATGGCTAAGAATGCCATAAATTCTCACACTATATATTTAATCCCATGGCACAGATTCAGAATAATATAGGAGAAAACCTGAAATTACAATGGGAAAGAATGGAAAAAGAACTTAACTATTTGAATTGGATGCACTATACTTTTGGTATTTACTAGGTCTATTCAAAACGGGAGAGAATCCACTGCATAATTCACTACAATGCTCATCCAGACTTGAATTTTGTTATTTTCTGTATAGTTTACACCATAGCACGATGCATAATTTTAAGATGGCCTTGTGAAAAAGAATTGTGATTAGAGTAATTTATATCAAATCTCACAAGCTCTCCTTTGTTTCAGACACAGAAACAGCAAAATGATTCCTAATGGGTATTTGATGTTTGAAGATGAAAACTTCATTGAATCATCTGTTGCCAAGTTAAATGCTTTGCGCAAAAGTGGCCAGTTTTGTGATGTTAAGCTTCAGGTAATTTAAAAGTGTTGTATTTTATGCCTGCTGATGCTGAGTATTCATAAATACTTTAAAGAGAGGGTATCTATTTTGGCAATTTATTTCAAATACAGGTACAGGTTTTCAATCTATAGCTGGTTGCTTAGCAACCTGTTGGAAGTTATGATGGACCTACCTGGAAGGGGGATACGTATGACCTGGATCTGAAGCTCAATGGTCAGGCCCATGGTCATGTGACCACATTTCAGTCACTTGACAACTGTTGCAAAAAAATTGGGTCAGTCGCGCCGGTGGCCTAATTTATGGCAGTGAATGGGCAAGCTCCATTATAGTCATGACTCAAGGACTATTTATAGTAAGGCATTAATAAAGTGGCCATTCATTGCAAATTGTGAGATCCGTTCACACTACTTTGAGGTTTCTTTTCAAGCCCATTTTTCAGTTTTCTAATCATGATCGGTCCAAAATCAATCCTAATTAAATATTTGCATTTATGATAGAAATGTTTTGATATTTTTAAACCAACACGAGGTAAAAGTGCTTTGCCAAGTGTTTTGGTACATCATGAGTCACTCAAACTACAGGTTTACAGTTTGGTGAATAGTTTCTATTTCCAATTTAATAAATAATGTGGTGTTTTATTTTAACAAAGGTTTGTGGGCATGAGATGCTGGCACACAGAGCAGTACTAGCCTGCTGCAGTCCGTATCTTTTTGAAATCTTCAATAACGACAGTGATTCTCATGGCGTTTCTCACGTGAAATTTGATGACCTTAATCCAGAGGCTGTTGAAGTCTTGTTAAATTATGCTTACACTGCTCAGTAAGTGATCCTTTTTCTATATTGTGAACATTTTTAGTTTATACTCTGTCCAGAATAAATCTAAATAGTAATTATGTCATTTTAACAGATTAAAGGCTGATAAAGAACTGGTCAAAGATGTATACTCTGCAGCTAAGAGGCTGAAGATGGAGAGAGTCAAGCAGGTATAATGGACTTTCGGCAGGTAGCAAAACTTGAATGACTTGCCTGACTGAGTTCAGAAGATGAGCACATTCAGGCTTAGTTAGCACTCGCCATAGAAAACTTTTACGGAATGCTACAGCTCCTTGGAAATGAGTAAACCATTTCAATGAAGCTGCCAAGATACACAAATATACCCATGAATGCACAAAGAATTGAGCTCAGTCATACTTTAAAATATAAAAATTGAATGCTTTTTCAAACACATGTCAAGTTAAATTAGTGTGAATAGCTGCTGGCCCACTGTTTACACTTCAGTTCTAGGGCCAGTTTCATATGTTCTTGTTAACCCATTTAGGAAGTTACATTCTTGTACTCAAAAGATATACCTGATAGACGAATTGGACACTGTAATCATAATTGCACATAGCAACAAAACTAAAAGTCTTTAGAGCACACAGTTAAAACTTCAACAAGAAGTCTCTTATAATCATGGTTAAATCATTTAGAGACAAGGTGGCCAAAAATAACTTGAAGTTTATTATTTTGTAGCATACAAGTCAAGTGAATTAAAATATCTGGGTTTTTATAGCAAAATAACAGTTGTGCATATTTTAATTATAAAATGTATTCAAAATGGAAAAAAAAACCAAGTGGACAAGAGACTTAAGATACAAGGAGGAGACAATATCCCATGAAGTTGGGTGAGTGGGTTGTATATTGATTGCAGATAGGTGAATATATTATGGCATTTTAAAAATCAAACTACAAAATACAGTCAGGATCTGTGGTGAGAAAGTCTAAAACAAAATGAAGTTGCAAAGTTACAATATAGCATAATTGTAATATTTTATTTTATTTTTTGGAAAAAAAAGGTTTGTGGAGATTACTTGCTGTCCAGGATGAGTGTTGAAAGCTGCATCTCTTATCGGAATTTTGCAAGCAACATGAGTGATTTGAGATTACTGAACAAGATTGATGGTTACATTCAAGAGCATTTGTTGCAGATCTCTGACCAAGAAGAATTTCTCAAACTGCCACGTTTAAAGGTACTTATCCCATTTTCCTCCCTCCCCATCCATTGCCTTGATACTGTTTTTCACATAAATATTAATTGCCTCAGTTAAGTGTTCCATAAAATAACCTTTTGACCAACAACAAGAACAAAAAAACACCCTATCACTCTGGTACCAGGAACATGTATAAGCATTTAAATTCTTGTTTAATTATGACTCCATTTGGAAAGTAAATGTTTAAGTATACTTTCATCAGCATTCTCTTTTTCTAATTTAAAAAAAATAGTTGCATGAAAGTCACCATACATTTACTTAGCACAGATGGGAATATTGATTGCACAAACTTGCAATCTTAAACAGTTTTGTAACAGTGCCACCTCGGCAACAAAAGATACCAGGGTTTTTCCCAAGCCATTTACTGTTGCTCACTGTGACGTTCAGCCCACAATTCGGGTCACTTGCACAATTGTGATAGTGAAATTCACCAGCAACATATAACTGCAATGTATCTTTTATTAGGCAATTTAATGACAATAATCAAAACTGATACGAATAAATTTTAGGCCGAAAAAGAAAATGGAAAAACAGAATAAATAGTGAATAAATAGGATAAATTTAGGGAAAGAGAAAAGACATATATATATAAAAAGCAAATATCCCATTGCTTGTCTGTAAGCAATTCCATAAAATATCAGCTTCAACCACAGTGTCGGCAACAAGTTTACAATAAGTTGCATTTTTCTTTTTAAAAAAAAGCCTTATTATAACCTTAATCAAATATACCAACTCCATTCCTTCCTTTTACTTCTAATAATCTTAACCTTTAATTCAAAATAATATTGTCACATGATTTCCTGTTCAATTCTTCATCCCACCGCATAAGTTTCTTCAAGGTTTAAAAAGGCCCTTTTGTAGATCCAATAAGAACATTTTCCAGGTCCTTCTGTTGTTTTATTGCTTGTATTTATTGGTGACACAGTGGTTAAAGTGCAGTATTACAGCCAAACTCTGTGCATGGCCTGGAGTTTGGTCCTGATGGGGCTGAAGGTCATCTCAACCTTCCATCCTTCCAAGGTCGATAAAATGAGGACCCAAATTGTTGGGGGCAATACACAAACAATACTTTTTCATTGCAAACCACCCAGATAATGTTGTAAAGCACTATAGTAAGATATAAAAACCTGAAATGGGTTAGTAAATTCCCTTAGTCAAAGGAATGCATATTTAGTTATCCATGTATTAACTGCAGCAAGAATTGTATTTGCGCAACACTGGAAAAGTGAAGAGATCCCTATGGATGAGAATGTAATTAGGAAAATATTAGAATGTGTAGAAATGAATAAACACTTGCAATTAAGGAGAAAAAAACAAACTGAATATTTTATAAAATTTATAAAATACCTGTTTTATTAATGGATAGAGAATAGAAATGGAAGTTAGAAATAAAAGGAGATCGATGATACATAGAAAATAAGATGTAAACAGTATGGTTATTGTTATTATGACTTAGGATAATTATGTTTAATGTTATATTCTTATTAGAAGATATGTTGAGCGGGGGAATTGAATAGGTTTACACAGTTGTAAACCATCAGGGTTGGGGAAGAGTGGCACAATTTTTATTTGTTATTTTACTTTATCTGGTCACCGAAGGCTAAAACGTATTGTTCAAAATGTTAGACATAGCTTGTTCTGAATGATTCAGTATAATAGCCATAGAGTACTAAGCATCATTACTGCTTTTTATTTTGAAATACCTTCCAGGTTGTATCTTTTAACATAGAGAATATGGGCTGTCGTTTGTTAGCCACACTTCTAGCTTGTTCACGGTAAACGCAAATTTGGCCAGAAATGTCATTGTACTCCTGTGCTCAATGGAGCGAAAAGCCCACAATCAATTGCTAATTGCTGTTTAGATTACAGTTGATAACTTTCTTCCCTGTGGAAAATGTAGCCTCTACTTAGATTCTGTATTATATGAAAACATATGTAAAAGTGGAGGCAGGTTGTGCAGCACAACCTCTCCCAATTCGAAGGGACACTTGCTCAACACTGAGGCAAAGAGACAGTCCCGAAACCAGGAAGCTAGACAGGTGACAGACTGTCTCTGCCTTCAGTGTGGAAGGGATTGTCACTCTCGAATTGGCCTTTTCAGCCATGCTAGATGCTGTTCCAGAACCTCAACTCAGAGCACGATACCATAGCCTTTCAAGACTGAAGGATGCCTAGTGTAATGTAGAAGTATAGCCCATCAAAACCGAATAAGTCTTTATCATATTTGCAAAGTTTGTTTCGGGTTGTAGGCTATTTTAATTAGTATGAATCTCTGGTTTTGCTTTGCGGCCTCAGTGTGCTTTTCTTCTTTATTTCAGCTAGAGGTTATGCTGGAAGATAATGTCAGCTTGCCCAGCAACGGCAAGCTGTACACAAAGGTAATCAACTGGGTGCAGCGCAGCATTTGGGAGAACGGAGACAGCCTCGAAGATCTGATGGAAGAGGTCAGTTTTAAGAGAAATGAGATTGGGCCATCTTTTACCTGCTACCTTTTTCTGAAATTAAGGATGATCCCTTCTCCTTTTTTTGTTCCCTTTAAAACAAAACTTCGAAGAATTTAAATTTTACTGTAGGTATCCCTAAGATGAAACTAGGGGGGTTTCAGGTGAGCTGCTTAAACTACCGTTCGAGGTGGTCTTCTGTTTTTGTCTCTGTTTTCTTTAGGAAACTTCAAATATAGCAATTATCTCTGCTTTAAATTTGGGGAGGTGGTTTGAAGCTTGTTTTGTTCTTGATGTATTCTTTTTACAGGTTTTGCTTAAAGAGAGAAAGTAGAACAAAGGTTCTAATGGTTGTTCCTCCCCATTGATTTATCTCCCCATAGGTTTATTAACAAAACTAGGATACTCATCGCTGAAGGACCATAGAAGAAACTCCAAGTGTAATGACACGTAAAGAAGCAGCAGTTCTGCCCCAGTTCTCCTATGAAAATCGCTGTGGGCAGAGAACGATGATGATGTTTAATGGTGTTTACTTCTTTACAGGATATTTTTAACAGTTGAAAAGTTTTGTATAATTAACTAGCCTAATTCATGGAACATAACTTCAACCCTTTGGTTTAAAAATGAAATGCCCTGGAGATTCACCTTTCAGATTGTTTCGAAAAATGTATTTAGTTGCTGTCAAAGGGAAGCCTTAATGTCCAGAGCAGTTGTTTGCTCTTTTTTTTTTCTTTTACACCTGAGAATCTCAGTGACTAATCAAACTTCCCTTAAAGTACTAGTACATTTAACCTGAGATACAGCAGGCAGCAGAACCTGAGATACAGCAGGCAGCAGAAGTTCCTGAAATGAAAAGTAGTTCCAATGAAACCTAAGTGTTTGATTTACCTATTTCAAAACTCTTGATTTGCAAAAAGAAATTTGTACAGTTTATTCTGAAAGATAACGTACATTATACTTGTCGTACATTTGGATGTTTGTGGCACGAGGAGTCTAGAAGTCAAGAAGATTTCTTTCGAGCTGTGAAAACAAAGAGTCCTTATCCAGTGTTTGAAGATCTGCCATCCTGAGAGAAACCTCCCTTTCTTCTTTTTTTTTTTTTTAAAACCCATTCTGCTAGATGGAGAGAAGATCAGGCTGCCCTCCTGGAACCCTTCTGTGCATTGTACCCTTAGCTAAGCAGCAATGGAGACTATAGCCAGATTGCTGTTCTGTTGTTTTGCAGGTTCAAACGTTGTACTACTCAGCTGATCACAAGCTGCTTGATGGAAATCCACTAGATGGACAGGCTGAGGTGTATGGCAGTGATGATGACCACATTCAGTTTGTGCAGGTACAAAATGCACATGATCTGAGGTAACCTCAGGTAAATCTGGGTAGAGTAGTACGACACAACCAAAACGTTGTGTAGTATAATGAAAACAAGACCTCTCCAGTTTAGAACCCTAGGGAAACACAAACTTAAAATAATTGTATCTTCTGGCTCATCTAGTTTTGAGCTGCGTCTTAATGCATTTAATAACGTGCTAAATACTGTGAAACTAAGAGTAGAATTAGATATTTAACTTGAGCTTCCATGAGGTTGAAAGATTTATATGTGCTGAGAACACAGAGGTGACAGGAACAAGTCTCCCGCTTCCTCAAGAGTTCTGGAGAAAAGAATTGGGGCAAATTCAGGAGCATTGGAGAAAATAGAAGGTGTTTCTGTCACAGGTGGTGGCTAGGTATCAAATCATAAATATCATTTTGAAATCCTGGTGTAAACAGTGGGCTCACTTGAGCAAAAAGGTTCATCGCAGGAATAAATTAATGTATTCTGGATAAGTATGGCAGAAAGTAGGAAAGTTGTTCTATTTAATAAGATCCCTATTTGTTTTCTGGTCTTAGTAATAAGTTACATTTTTACACTTCAATTTATTAAGTTTGAAACAAAATTCATATTAATTTTCATTGTGACTCATCACTGAATTTACAAGAATAAGAGTGAGATGGCATGAGTTTCTTGATGGCCCTTTCTTAAGTTTTTCACTAGCATTTAATATTTGAAGGGAGTAAATGATTTAGAAATGAAGGCCACTGAATTCAGTGGAGAAGAGTAAAAAGGAGGAGAAAAGGTTAGGATATTTAAACAAGCAGTCAAATGAAAAATACGGATAAATAGAGGATATAATGAAACACAAGTGAAAGGGAAATAGGACGCTGTAGAATAACTTCATTCTAAAAAGATAGATCCTCTAATCTTACAGAAATCCTATAGGCAATAAGGCAAAAAATGTATCTTTGCAAGAAAATGGTGCAGTAGCTACCCTAGGTTTAAAACCCCCTAAAAGTAATAAAAAAATAATACAGATTTAAAGTAGGTAATTTATATGGTGTTAAAATATGCAATTTAGTTAGATAGGGTTTGTGTTTTGTGCTAAGCGTTTGTTTTAGTGCACTATGTGAACTCCATTTTGTGAGTGGTAACCAAGGGCTTGTATGATTTGTGAATACCGTTTGTAAATACCTTGAATTTGGTCAATGCTGATTTGATGTAAGGAATAAGCTACTTCATTTGTATACATTTGGATTGTATTTTAAAACGGAAAGTAGACCTGTGAAGTTGAGGATAGTAAGTGGTTAAATGGAGTAGAACGTTATTTTGCGGACAAGCAAAGCATTAACTGTTTGGTCTTGCTGGTAAAGCATTCAGCAAGGAACCTGTGTAGCTGTGCTATTGGATGAGGCTCTACAGCAGTAAAAATAGTTCTAAAGTCAAAGGCAGAGCAAATTTTGCCCCCTGGCTAGGTTTCTGTAGCTGCCTTTTGATTTTGCAGAAAAGGCCACTCCGTGAGAACGATCTCAAGCAGTTAAGTAGCAGTTCTTCTGGAAGTCTTTCACCAAATGCAGCAGTGCAGAATCTTAAACACGAGTGGAAAATTGTTGCATCCGAGAAGACCTCAAGTAAGCCAAAGTTTGTTGTTGCTACATTATTTCATTCATGTTAAATGCAGAAGTAGTGGGAGGAAGCAGGCCACTGCTCACGTAACATAATAGATACTCTCTTTCCTTGAACGGTTTAAACATTTTTAGAATTACATTTAGAAAGAAGGCTGTGAAAACCTTCGTGCACTGGAATTGAAACGCATGTTTTGCTTTTCAGATAACACCTACCTGTGTCTTGCAGTTCTGGATGGTGTCTTTTGTGTGATTTTCCTCCATGGTCGTAGCAGTCCACAGAGCTCCCCAACTAGTACCCCACGACTGATGAAAAGTTTGAGTTTTGAGGTTCAACCAGACGATCTGATAGAAAAGGTGATGTCTCCTATGCAGTATGCTCGATCTGGATTGGGAACAGCAGAACTTAATAGCAAGCTGGTTGCAGCAGGTAACCCCATAATTCTTACACCTTGGGTTGATCTTCAAATCATTTGGAACTGGAGATACGCCAGCTAACAGTAGCAAAAGTTTGAGTTCATAAAAATTTTGGAGGATCACACATTAATACTGTGGAGGCTGTGAGGGTCTGGATGGGAGTCAACAGGCTCAGACTTAACCCAGACAAGACCGAGTGGCTCTGGGTATTGCCCCCCAAAGACTGTTGATTGTCCATCCTTGGCTCTGGGTGGGGAGAAATTGTCCCCCTCAGAACAGGCTCGCAATTTGGGTGTCCTCCTCCACTCACCGCTAGGATTAGAACAACATCTGGCAGATGTGGCTAGGGGGGCCTTTGCACAGGTTCGCCTGGTGCACCAGTTGTGACCCTACTTGGATTGGGAGGCTCTCCTCACAGTCACTCATGCCCTTGTCACCTCATGGCTTGATTATTGCAACGTGCTCTACATGGGGCTACCCCTGAAAAGTGTTCAGAGACTACAGTTGGTCCAGAATGCAGCCACACAAGCTATTGTGGGTGCACCTAGGTACACCCACATTACACCAATTCTCCATGTGCTGCACTGGCTCTCTATTGGTCTCCAGGTGCAATTCAAGGTGTTGATTATTACCTTTAAAGCCCTATATGGCTCAGGGCCAGGCTACCTTTGAGACTGCCTTCTACCTCACAGCTCCCAGCGACCGGTAAGATCCCACAGGGTTGGTCTCCTCTGGGTCCTGTCAGCTAAACAATGCCGGCTGTCGGGCCCGCGGGGGAGGGCCTTCTCTGTGGCTGCCCCGGCTGTCTGGAACCAGTTACATCCTGAGGTCCAGACTGCCCCCACCCTGTTGGCCTTCCAGAAGGCGGTGAAAACATGGCTTTTCCGGCAGGCTTGGGGCTGTTGATCTCCCTACTGCGACCTTGCGAGATCCGGCCTAATTGGAGTGTATGATTTTTAACGTTTTAACTATTTTTATTGCACACTGTTCGCATGGTTTTGTTGTAAGCCGCCCAGAGTCCCTCGGGAGTTTGGCGGCAAAGAAATGTGAATAATAAATAAATTAAATTATAAATAAATAAATACCACAACTTTTTAAAAATCGTATTTCGCTAAGCCCCCCGAATCTTCTGCATGTTCTTTTTACAACCAGGTGGCTATAACAGACAAGAATGTTTGCGCACTGTGGAATGCTATGATCCCCGGACAGATTGCTGGACTTTCATCGCACCCATGAGAACTCCAAGGGCTCGATTCCAGATGGCGGTTCTGATGGTACGTTCCCAAGTAAACAGCCATCGCGTGTTTGTTTCCCTGCTTGAAACCTGTTTAACCATTGCAGCATGTTAGGATTAGGTGGAGGTGGTAGAGCAAGATTCTCTGGAGTAGGGGATCAATATTGCGGGGGAGTATTTTTATCCCGAGATAAGCCTTTAATACTAGGCCATTATGCTATCTTAGTGCTTTTCATTATACTGATTTAAAAGCCCTCTTCCCTATTAATGCACAGCTTTAAAGATAATACAATTTTAAAAGATCATTTCAACAACATGCATTTCCGCTACTCAGGGACAGCTGTACGTTGTCGGTGGATCAAATGGACACTCCGATGATTTGAGTTGTGGGGAGATGTATGATCCCGAAATAGATGATTGGACTCCAGTTCCAGAACTGAGAACTAACCGTTGCAACGCAGGTAAAGGTCTATAATGTTCTATAAAGCTACTTATTTTAAAACTTTAAAACTTGCAAATTGTAACTTCTTTCTCCCCACCCCCCTCCTTTCCATTAACAGGAGTATGTGCACTGAATGGAAAACTGTATATTGTCGGTGGGTCAGATCCTTACGGACAGAAGGGATTAAAAAACTGTGATGTCTTTGATCCTATAACCAAATCTTGGACAAGCTGTGCTTCGCTAAATATCCGTAAGTTCATAATCTCTTTAAATTTATTTTCTCACGGATTTTACTTGCTTTGCCTGCAGAAGATGTCAGCATTTACCAATGGCATGTTTATGCAGCTGAAAATTTAACCCAAGAAGAATTATATGCAGAATTTTCCAGAGTGCCTAAGTGACAGAATCTTAGACATAAAATTTTGATGCTAAAAATTGCTTTTTTCCCCCTCCCCTTCTTTTGTCTTTATAGGTAGACACCAATCTGCTGTATGTGAACTTGGTGGTTATTTGTATATCATTGGAGGAGCTGAGTCTTGGAATTGCCTTAACAGTGTAGAACGTTACAATCCGGAAAACAATACTTGGACCCTAATTGCATCTATGAACGTGGCTAGGCGCGGAGCTGGTGTTGCTGTTCTTGATGGTAAATTCATGGGATTGAAGAAAGGCTACAATTCTTTGATTTGATAGTTGTTTAATGCTTTGAACTTGTGAGCACGCAGGATCACTTCCATATTGTTTTAATCCACCTCTATACTACAACATCAAGTTGAATATAGATACTTCCGTTACACTGGCTTGTTACACAGGTAGGAAGTGTAGAGTGCACATACATACGTGCGTGTATATGATTGAAAGATGTGAAATTCAAGCCACTCTAAAACTGCCTTTCCTGCTCTTTGCCATTCAGAGAGCTATACTAGTGATGGGTTACACCCGAGTAGGGTTCTGTTTTCCATGTAGCAGTGTAATGAATAATAAACTATTATGGGCATAACTGTTGCATGGAACAGAACATTTGCATTTAAGTAATACCTGTCTTAACTCAAATGCTTTTATTTTGGGGTGACTTGTTCCATGCAGTGGTGAAATATGGAAGTGGTTTTATAGAAAATAACTGTAGATATCAGAGATGAGTGGAAGGAGTTGGTGGAGTATGTTGGACCAGGGAAATCATAAGCTGATGGGAACTATACCATGAGGGCATCAGCTGCTGTGGGGAAGGAGAAAGGGGCTAGGGAGGGGGAAATTAGTCCATGAATCAATAGGTTATGCTCTACCCCAGCAGCTTGTGCGGAAAAGAGGGAAGACAGTACAAATTAGCCTTGTCCATTAATATGGTATTTAGCCCAAATCCAGAGCAGCTAAAGTATTCTAAACTGACTCATCTAAAAATCAGTTTGGCAGAACTGACAATTTGTCCTAGGTTCAAACAAAACTAGTTCACTATAAAATTAGTTCTTATTTCATTTCATTTCATTTCATTTTATTGGATTTGTATGCCGCCCATCTCCTGAAGGACTCAGGGCGGCTCACAGTTACAAAACATAAAATCCAAAAGTTAAAAAGTTATTAAACAAAAAATCCAATAAATTACTAGTAAACATCGACAATTAAAATTTAAAATATACAAATTCATTAAAATTAACATTAGTCAGGCCAGACCAGCTTGTTGGAATAGCCAGGTCTTCAGAGCCTGGCGGAAGGATTGAAGGTCAGGAATTATCTGGAGTTCCAGGGTTGGTTCATTCCAAAGGGTGGGAGCTCCCACAGAGAAGGCTCTCCTTTAGATATTAAGCATGCATTTTGGGAGGCGAGGGACAATTGAGATTTTGCCATTTTTAGCAGTTTACTGGGAAACGAGTTCTTCACGCTTTCGTTCTTATTTGCTTCCTAGGAAAACTCTTCGTTGGTGGTGGCTTTGATGGCTCACATGCAGTCAGCTGCGTGGAAATGTATGACCCTGCTAAGAATGAGTGGAAGATGCTGGGTAGCATGACCACACCAAGAAGCAATGCTGGTTTTGCAACAGTGAACAACACTATCTATGCAGTGGGAGGATTCGATGGCAATGATTTTCTGAACACAGTTGAAATCTACAATTCAGAATCCAATGAATGGAGCCCCTATACAAAAATCTACAAGTTCTAATTTCCTTAAAACTAACAGGCTTAGTGATGTAATTGTTTTAGTAGAGGTACACATGTGAATAAGGTGGGAGGGAAGGGTTAAAAGTTGCCATCAGCAACAAGGCTTTTGCATATTGCATACTATTAATATGCTGTACATATTTTTTTAGAATAAATGAAGGGTGTTGTATGCATTAGAATTTAATTTAGACTTACCATTAGATTCTTCTGAGATAATAAGAATGTAAGTTGATGGCATATCATTTCATGAGCATCCCCCAATGTTACGTTTTGCTGATTTGCACAAGCAAATATTTTTTATTTTGGAATTGTTTCTAGTGCAGTCTTCATTATCAGCAATTACTTTATAGGCCTTTTCTTTTTTCTTAAATAACTGGAATAATCTCATAAGCCTTATTTAAATAGCTAAATGGCTTTATTTAAAAAAAGCTGACACACCTGCCATTTTGACTGCCTTTTATAACTTTTTATATATTAATAGAGCCAGGACTCTTATAACCTTGAAGTGACATGTGCATACAAATGTATGGTGCAAAGAGACAATCTCAAAATTCATAGACTGAAGTAAGACATTTAATTTGCTACCGTGAGAGCTATTAATTTTTTCCCCGTCTGCTATGATGTTGTATGAGCTCTTTAATACGTAATTCTTTTCCATGACATCTGAATGGACTTTCTGAACGTGAGTGTTAATACGAGAGGAAGCGTAACTCTGAAATTCAGCCAAGATAAAGGTGTTTTCCTTATGGTTCTTAAGCAGTTGTAACAAACATGCAGAGTTACAAAGTGCAAAACAAAAAAAGTCTGTGCTGTCTTAGAAAGGTTACCTATCTCAAAAATTATTGTATAAGTTTGTATCTTTCTACCGCAAGCGCAAAACATGCTGTAATACAAATTGTGTTTCATTTCTTTAATAATTGTGGTTTGATTCTGATGCTTGGAGGGTTGGAGATGCTTGAGGTGTACGATCTTGTTCTTAATATCTTGCTAAGTACTTCAGCATTTTAAGAACACAACAGAGCTCTGCTAAAGCTTAAGTACGGCACCTCCTCGCCACAACCAACTAGGGTGTACTACCCTTGTCCGACTATTCCCCCACCCCACACCTGAAAGCCTGTTGCCCTAACTTAGAAGTGCTTCAAGATCAATAGCCATTGATACACTGTCTTCTACAAAGTTGTCTAAACATTTATAAAGCCATGCAATGTAGTGCCCTCCATTTGATTTTGAAATAGTACCTTCCACAAGTTAATTATATGCTGTGTGAAGTGACTATAAATAGTATAGGTAGTCCTTGACTTGCGAGGATCATTCCAGCCATAAATCATAGTTATCATGCGGGTCACTCTCTGGCTACACTCAATTCTTGCAACCTTTTTTTTGCTGTGGTTGGTAAATAAATGCCAGCAGAGCCATTGCACCCAATGGCTGGTTGGTTTTGTTTTGTTTTGTTCTGTTTGTTTGTTTTTTGCCAGAAATCATAAGTAAATGGCACTTGCTGGCTAACAAGAGACAAATCACAGCGGAATCCTACAAACTACTGTAAATGCAGGCTGGTTGCCAAGCACTCAGAATATTATCATTGACTGCAGAGGAAAACCACCATTAGGTTGCAAGCCACTGTGGGCAGGAGGTCTGTTGTAACTCCAGTCACTAAGCAAGTGGTCATAAATTGAAAACTACCTGTACTGAAGATAAGTGAGTCCTGGGTTTGTTTAACTTTGCAGCATGGGCCTTTTGTTACTTTCAACCCCTTTAATTACCCCGTGGCATTTGTCTTTCACAACTGCCACGCAAGAGAGTAAGCCTTCATTGTGCTGTCCATTATGACTCAAAAATCCCCCCCCAATTGTCAAATTCATTCAGTGCCTCTAAAGCAGTGTTTCTCAACCTTGGCAGTTTGAAGATGGGAGTTGAAGTCCACGCATCTTCAAACTGCCAAGGTT